>CM061532.1:31676946-31970793 GCA_030545055.2 Neoaliturus tenellus
TTCAAGTCTTCTTCAAGGCATTCTATATATAAACATTAATTTAATAGTGATATAAATAAACATATACAAGAGATATACGATTATGTATACCTAATAAATTAAAGATGTTGATAATAATATTCCTAATCAATTAAAGAGGTTTCCCATTCAAGTAGTGTGTTTTGGTCACTTTTAAAACCGGCCACGTGCCCACCGGGCCACGTGCCGCGGCAGCTGGCGCCAGCTGCCATGTCACATAGCTTCCGGTGGGGGATGGAGGGTATATATGAGATGCTGTAGTTATAATTTTATGCCATATAGGTTGGGGTGGAGATGGCGATAGTGTTGGCGTTAGGGTGAAGTGAATTTGCGCATAAAATTAAAATTAAAAGTTAGTTCAAAATTGAAATTCGTCGGTGTTGACGAAACTCTAACAGTTGAAGAAAAATTAAGAGTTAGTTGAAAATTGAAATTCAAACTTATAACTGAGATGCGGAAAATATGTCAAGGTCATCCAGAGTAAGTTTTAAAAAATTCTATCCAACTATCACCAGAAATAGTTTTAAGTTGAAGTAGTTGGTGATAGCGGGATAATTGATTTGTGCCATGGGAGAGGTGTTTATCGTTTGAAAGTTGGCGATCGAATGAGAAGCGCCGCCTAGGGAGAGGGCTTATAAAACGGCAACCTTCCCCCCCCCCCCCCACCCCCCACCCCTTCCCCCACTCCTTTAGACCAATAACCGGTCGCCGACTCTATGTGGTAAAACTGAACCAGACATGGCGGCCGCCATGGATAAGTCTAACCTCAAATATTAGCTCAGCTGAACAGAATAGAGAAGGATGAAGTAGAATTGTGGTTAGAGCACTTATATAAGGAATAGTGGGGGTAAAATAAAAAAACTTGTTGAACACAGTCGATAGGTGTAACAAGTTCAAAGTTGTTGAATTGTAACATAGAATGCAAAATGTTGTAAATAACATTATCATCAACATTAACCTGCGAAGTCTTTGAGTATAATGGGTTAAAACTGTACTTCTTCCTAACTCTATTTAAATTAGTTCTACACTTTGAAATTGAAGGTTTAGAAGTACTTCGTAATATGTGTTGTGTTCGCAAAAGCTTTAATTTTAAACATTGTGCAGTCATCATAACCGATGTGTTAAGTTCAGAAGTTAAAATAAGACTGAGATATAAAATGAAGTGTAAAAGAAATTGAAACAGAAAGCCAGAGTAGTAATTTTATAGGTTAGAATTTACGAAGGCTATTCCATGGATAATTCTAACCTCAAACCTAGTAAGTGAAGTAGTCATAACATAAAACTAAAGAGAGATGATGACCGAGCGGATGCGAGGCAATGAATGTTTGTAGCGCGATAAACTACCCACCTTTATAGAGGCAATAACTCCAGCCAGATGGCGGCAGATGGCAAGCAAATGACTGGTTGACCGACTTTCACCTGAGTAGTAAGAGAAGTAGGGTTCTGTGTCTATCCCTACTCCTTGGGGTCAATGACCGACCGGAAAGGTCAATGACCCCCCCCCCTCCCCCCCCCTCCCCCCCCTCCCCCCCCCCCTCCCCCCCCCCCGAAAAAATGGAGCCCCCCCCCCTTCCCCCACTCCTTCCCCCACTCCTCGAGTTCAATGGCCGGTCACTACCGGTTGTTGACTTTATGTGGTGAAACCAGACTAAATATGGCAGCTGCCATGGATAATTCTAACCTCAAACCTGCTGCGCATGCAACGAGTTCTCCGGATCGGAATAGTGACTATGCTATTGCGCATGCGCCTAGTCCTGTATTACTCACTTTAGCGCTACTGCACATGGATAATTCTAACCTCAAACCTTGGTTTTGCGTTGCTGTGCATATGCTGCTCCCCACTCCTTCGCCTTCCTTTTACACTGCTGCGAACTGGACTGGATTGAACACTGTACTGGAGTGAAACAACTTCCCCCACTACTCGAGAATCCGAGGAGCAATACGAGCCTGATCTTAGCGTCAGTCGTCAACAAACTTTCATAGCGAAAGGTTGTTGGCGACTCAGCAAGAGGTTTCAAATATATAGTAGGCCTATATATATTTGAACTTCTTCTACTACGTTGCGTTTTTTAATGCAATGTGGTATGTGTGTGTGTGTGTGTTTAGTTTAAGTTGTATTTAATTTAAGAAATAATTTGCGCATTGCGATGTTAGTTATAATTTGGGTTTAGCATTAAGGTGTATTAATTTTAAGAGGTGTTTAGCATTAAGGTGTATTAATTTTAAGAATAATGAAGGTATTTGGTTGTGTTGAATTATTTAGTTTTTAATAATGATGTGTTGTTAGTTTTAAGTGTTGATATTAATAATTTATGTCGTTGTTTTGCCTTTCAGCTAGATGTTAGGGGTAGATTAACTGTAAATTCAGAAGTTCAGTTGAACTTCACTTAGAAGGGGTGGGACATCCGCAAAATGCGGACTAGGTTTTTGCATTTTTGTTTAGGAATATAATGGGTGGGATTAGTTTGGGTGGGGTTAGAGTTGCGTTTCTGCATTAGGTGTTCCAGTTTCCCTTGGAATTCATGGTTACGGTAGACCCGGACCGGACCGTTACGGTAGACCCGGACGGTCCAAACAAAATTGCGTCGATGTCCCTTGCAGAACGTAACTAGTGGGTTGGGAGTGGGAACCGTTAGGCAAACAGGGTGGTGGGAACAGTATTACTGTTCCCATCACCTTGGATCATTATAAATCTTGAATGACCTTGACCCACTTTTGGAAGGGTCAATGACCCCCCCCCCTCCCCCCCCCTCCCCCCCCCTCCCCCCCCCGAAAAAATGGAGTCGATTCCCCCCCCCCTCCCCCCCCTCCCCCCCCTCCCCCCCCCCGAAAAAATGGAGTCGATTCCCCCCCCCCCTTCCCCTACCCCCACTCCTTCCCCCACTCCTTCCCCACTACTCCGGGTGAACGACCGGTCATGACCTGAAAAATTAAAATGGCTATAGCTTGATAACGGATTGACGGATTTGGACAAGCGATACATCATTGAAAAGGTCTATGTAAGACAAACATTTTGGTAAAAGAAGAATTTGGTTATCTTATTTTAGTCAAAAGTTATGCGAATTATTTTAAATAAATACCTTCTCTTTTCCCTTTTCCCCCACCTCCCAGGTCAATAATCAGTCTTGGCCAGCTGCTACCCCTCTCATTTGCATATTGTTATAAAAGACGCACCGACTGCGGCTAACATTTCATTCTGATTCCAGACGTTACGCTGCGAACTTGGAGCCACAACCATGTCATCTCTGCCAACTACAACTTCTACTTTAACTTCTACTTCAACTTCTACTACGGCTGTTACTGCACCAAAGAAAACTCTTCGTCTGAAAAATCCTCCTGACTGGTACAAGAAGCAACTTGGATCCCAACCTTCAACTTCTGGCACTATTCTTCCGCCTATCAAGACTTCTAAACTTCGAAGCAATTTTTCACCGCCTTCGCCTTCTACTTCGCTTTCAAACGACTCCACACCGCCATCAACCATCATGCCGCCTCCACAGAAGCCAGCTCCCCGTCTTAATACCCCTTCATTTGAAACTTTGCTTCATAGTCTTAGTACACCTATCATCTCCACTGTCACCATTGCCTCCTACCCCACCACTTACTATGCCTGAAGACCACACCTATCATAAAACTAAATCCACTAAGCCTACTCCCAAACTTGCTCCTAAGCCTGCTCCTTCAGAGCAATTTCAATTATTACAAGAAGAGCGTCGTAGGGCATTTAGCCGTCCCACTACTTGCCCTGAAGTGCTCACTAGGGGAATTAAGAAAGGATCAGCTTGTGGGAGGAAATGTGTTAAAAATGAAAGTTTTTGCCGTGTACATATCGTGAAACATATTTCTGAACCACAACTGACAGAAATCCCCACCGTTGAAGACGATCCTAAAATAATATCCGTCAGAGGAGAGAGGCTTAAGAAAGGTTTGAAATATTTTTTTCTAAGTGTTGTTGACCACCAACACATTTTGGCAAAATGTAACGGCTTAAAATATAAAATTAGAGTTTGTGAGAATTTGTGTAAAGAGAAGAGATTTAACACTTTAGATTCTCAAGACTTTCTCCTCAGGGATAAAAAGGATCGTATTACAAGGTGGGGGCGTAAACAGTAAATTCACTTAGTTTTTTCCAAATTGTTGCTAAAAAAATAATGGGGGAGAAACACAATGCGTTATAGCGTTGTGTTTCTCCCCCATTATTTTTTAACACTCTAAGTCTCGTGACCTACTAACCTACTTCCATCCAAGTAGTAAGAAAAGTACTTCCCCCCACTCCTTTGGGTCGATGACTGGTCAGGGTCAGCTCCTACCCCTCATTTGCATACTATTATAAAAGCGGAGCGAGCGTTGGTCACCCTTTCATTTTTCTTCTACACGCCGCTCTTGTCGTTTCGTCTCTGCTGTTTACAATATTTCTTGCTTCAAAATGCCTCCTCATCTGAATGAAAATTTCAATTTTTCCGAAATTTCTGATGTTTTTGAAGAATCTGAAGACACTTTAAGTAATGACAGTGAAAGTGAAGATGATGAGGACGATGATGATTATACTGTTGAACTTAGTGAAGAACGTAAAGTCATAGCAATTGATCCACAATTTCCATTTGATACAATAGAAAAGTTTATGGCTGAAGCTAATAAATGGTTGGACTCAGGATGTTATGTACGAATTGACTCTTTTATATTGTATGGTGATAGTCATTCTTTCCTTGTCACACCAAATGACAGAGACCGCATGTTGCAGTGGGCACAATCTATGATGGAGTGTTATGAACAAGGTGTGGACACTGGCGGCTATTTTCTTGCACAACTAGTGTAATAACAAAATTACCCTTCCCCCACCCTACACCTTATCCCTTTCAAATCCTATAAAGAAGGGGGAAAGGAGTGGGGATTATAAAATGGTGGGGGAATGTGTATAAATGCAGGTTGTTTGAAGAGACTTTTATTATTGTGGCTTTAGCAGAAACAACATGGAGTTTAAATCTTCAGCAAAAAATAAGGAACAACATAATAAAGAGAGAAATTCGCAAGAAATAAAAGATTGAACTTATAAAATTACAACTTATAATTCCTTCCATTGTAATTGGATGTAGCAAAATGAAGACTTTGGTGAAAACTAACGAATATTTGCTAAAAACAATCGAAGAGTTGAAGAGCAAGAATGGACATTCTACATAGTAAAATTTGAACATTTTAATATAAATAAGTAAACCCAAAAAAGTAGATGTAGAATAGAGACCGAGGAATAGATCACTTTGTGGTAATGGACTAACATGCCACTTAGTGCTCTATTCCTCGTTCTCGCGTTAAATTGGATTACCTTGACCTATTTGTTCGACTGTTAGAATTTGGTTAACACTGTTGAATTTCAGTTTTGAACTAACGTTTATTTTTGTTCAACTGTAAGAGTTTTTTTTTTAATACTGTCGAATTTTAGTTTTGAACTAACTTTTAATTTATGCGAATTTTTAGTTTAACTTTAGTTAATTTATGCACAAATTTAGTTTAACCAAGTGTCTGTGCTGTAGCCATTTTCACCTAAAAGTAACTACAATTAGTTGGGTGGGGGAAAGTTCGTTAAAGCTTGAATATAAAAAAGTATATACTAAAACTCCAATGGGAATAAAGAACACGAATGAACAATTAGTTTGTGGAAGGTTAATATTTTTGTTCAAAATGTTTGATTTCCTTGGATAGTGAAGAAGATGAAATAGTGGTGGGGGAACCGTTATAAAAGGAGGAACATGAGAGCCCATTTCATTTCTTGGTGAAATTTCGAAGAGTAAACATCTCAACATGTATTGTTGCGATAAATGTTCGGAATCGTTTCACGATGAAATTCTATTAGACTGTCATAAAGAACTAATTCACAACAACCCAGAAGAAAAACAAGAACAAGAACAACAAGAACAACAAGAACAAGAACAACAAGAACAACAAGAAGAACAAGAAGAACAAGAAGAACAAGAAGAACAAGAAGAACAAGAAGAACAAGAAGAACAAGATGAAATAACTGCAACATCTTCAACTACTTTACCGAATCTACAAGTATTTGCATTACCCGGTAAAGTAGTAATGCATCATAAGATTCAAAATGAAAACTTGAAGCTAGAAGAATTTATTAGAGAAGCAAAACCAATCATCAGTAAAACTTTAAAAGAAGAATTGAAAAGATTGAACTTTCTTAAATTTGGTTTACTACTAGAAGCTATGTTTATAAATGTACAAGAAGAATTATCACCAAGAGGATTCATAACAAAAAACCGAACCATTATGGAAAGTTCAAACATTGATTCAATAGTAGAAAACTGTATAGAAGAAATATTAACAAAAATTCAGGAACACGAAGGAAGAGGATCCGGATGGAGTCTTACAAGTATTGAAGTATTAGATATAAGAGTTCATAAACATGGATATGGACTAATGGGATCTAGTTACATTCCTTTGCCCAAAAGAATTAAGGATACAAGATCATGTATTAATGTGAAAAATCAAGATAATGAATGTTTTAGATATGCGATGACATCTAAGTTTGTACCAAATCATTTCGATAAACCTAACCAACACTATGAAAATCAAAGACATAGGTACAATTTTCAAGGAATTACTTACCCTGTATCACTGAAAGATATATCAAAATTTGAGAAGAAAAATCCTGGTACATCTATCAATGTTTTTGCATTAGATAGTTTAAACAAAGTGTATCCTTTACGTGTTGTAAAAGAAGAGCTACCAGATCATACGGATTTACTACTACTAACGCGAGGAGATGTGTCTCACTATGTGTACATTAAGAAATTCGACTCTCTTGTTAACAAGCAGCTTTCTAAAGCTCGACACAGAAAGATAATTTGCAAGAGATGTTTTAATTTTCAACGAGAAGGAAGACAAGGAAGAGAATGGTTACAAGAGCACAAAAGGCTATGTAACAATAATTATGAAGCAAAGATTAATTTACCTTCGGAAAACAGAGCATTTGTTACATTTCAAAAGGTTCATCATCAATACCGTATCCCTATAGTTGTATATGCGGACTTTGAATCAACACTAATTCCTATAGAAGATGAAAATTGTGAAGCTAGAAAAAGTGTCAAATATCAAATGCACAAACCAAATAGTTTTTGTTTAATGGTTAAATCAACATTATCAGAAGAACATTTAAACAGATATGGATTAACTTCAGAACCTCTAGTATATCGTGGTGAAAATGTAGAAAAAATATTTCTTGATCACTTATATTCAATAGCTGGAAATGCACAAAGATTATATACAAATATTGTACCAATGAAACCGATGGAGGAAGAAGAAGAAATTCAACATGAAAATGCAACTCGATGTTTCTTATGCAAAAATGATTTTACTATTGAGAATTATAAAGTTAAAGATCACGATCACCTCACAGGTTATTACAGGGGTGCTGCTTGTAATAAATGCAACTTGAGCTATCGTTTACCACTATTTATTCCTGTGGTTCTGCATAACCTCAGTGGGTACGATGCTCATTTTATAATACCTGAACTAGGAAGAGACGACAGTAAAATCGATGTGTTAGCTGAAACTTCAGAGAAGTTCATAAGTTTTTCCAAAGAAGTTGGAAACATGAAACTAAGATTCTTGGACTCCTACAGATTTATGCCGTCGAGTTTATCCAAACTTTCAGAAAATTTAAGGAAACAAGATTTCATCGAAACAAAGAAGATTGTAAATAACGACAAACTGGATTTGGTACTTCGGAAAGGTGTGTTTCCATATGATTACATAGACAGTTTAGAAAGATTTAATGAAACATCACTTCCGGCTAAAGAAGAATTCAAAAGTAAACTTTATGACATGGACATATCTCAAGAGGACTATGATCATGCATGTAAAGTATGGAACGATTTAGGATTTAGAACATTGGGAGAATATTCAGATTTTTATGTTAAATTGGATGTAACTTTACTATGTGATATAATGGAAGAATTTAGAAATACATGTTTTGCGGCATATGGATTGGACCCTCTTCATTCGTACACTTCACCTGGATTAGCATGGCAAGCTATGTTGAAAGAAACAAATTGTAAAATACAACTTCTTACTGATATAGATATGGTTATGATGTTAGAGTCAGGAGTTCGAGGGGGATTGACGCAAAGCGTTACACGACATTTCAAGGCGAACAACAAGTATCTGCCCGATTATGATGCATCAAAACCAACAACATTCCTAGGTTATTTCGATGCAAATAACTTATACGGATGGGCAATGTCGAATCCCCTTCCATATGATAATTTTAAATGGATAGATCCAGAATCGATTGGAAACATAATGGATATACCGAAGCATGGTGAAACTGGTTACATTTTTGATGTTAATTTTGAATATCCTGAACATCTTCATGATCAACATTATGATTTACCACTTCTTCCGAAGACTGAAATTTCCCCTACTGGAAGATGGCCAAAATTAATGATGACTTTAACCGACAAGTCTCGATATGTTGGACACTACTGGATGATACAACAAGCTTTAGACTTAGGATTGAGAATTACAAAAATTAATCGAGTACTACAATTTTCTCAATCTTGTTGGTTAAAACCTTACATCGACAACAACACAAGAAGAAGAGCCACCGCTACATCAAGTTTTCAAAAAGATTTTTTCAAATTAATGAATAACGCAATATTTGGCAAGACTTTGGAAAACAAAAGGAAACATAAGGATATCAAATTGGTAACTGATCCAGTAAAATTACAGAAATTGGTGCAACAACCAAACTTTGGTTCATCTATAATTATTAATGAAAATCTAGTTGTTATTTCCATGAACAAGAAGTCAGTTACAATGGATCGTCCTTTGTATCTTGGAATGTCAATCTTGGATATTTCAAAAACACATATGTACGAGTTTCATTATAAGAAGATGGTTAACTATTATGGAAGAGAGAACATTGGTATTGCATATATGGACACGGATGCACTAATTTACTGGATTAAAACAAATGACATGTATGAAGATCTACGCACCTTTATATATAAAGATGATTTCGACTTTTCCGATTATCCTAAGGATCATCCAAATTACGACTATGACAGAAATAAGAAAGTATTGGGAAAATTTAAAGATGAAACAAATGGTGTGCCGATGATGGAAATTGTAGCATTAATGTCCAAACTGTATTCATTTCAACTGTACATAAACGAGAGGAACGAACATCAAGTCACGAAGAAGGCCAAAGGAATAAAAACTTCTTTCCTGAAAAAGAACGTACAGTTTGAACATTATAAAAGATGTTTGTTTGAAAATGTTGAAACAACTGCAACGTTCAACACTATTAGAAGTTATAATCATCAACTTTTTAGTGTCAAACAAACAAAGTGGGCATTAAGCTACAAAGATGACAAGCGCCATATTTTAGAAGATAAAATTAATACTTTACCATTCGGCCACTACTCTCTAAACCCTATCGACCAGTAAACCTATTCTTCGTCCTCTACCTTCTTCCTTTTTCCTTTCCGTAAAGAAGAGGGGACATGGCAAGCCCAATGCCATGTTCCCTCTTTTTTACACTAATATGAAATGGCCTTGACCTATATTCAAACTATATAAATGAGAATAAACTATTTTATGGATCAGTATTTTTACATGCGGTGTACAAGCAACATCTGAAGATGGAAAGTGTGAAGGACAAGATTGTAAATGAACTACATAAACCAGCAAGAAGAAGATTTCCAAGAAGAAGTACAATCATTAAAGGAATGAATGATCTTTATCAAGCTGATCTCATTGAAATGATACCGCACAGTAAATTAAATAAAGGATTTAAATATATTTTAACAATTATAGACTGTTTTACTAAAATAGCCGACGCTTTACCATTGAAGGATAAGACTGGTAAAAGTGTTACAAAAGCTATGGAAACCACAATACAAAGAAATAAATTTAAAATTAAACATCTACAGACCGATGATGGAAAAGAATATTTTAATAAAGACTTTGCAGCTTTGATGAAGAAACATCAAATAAATCATTATTCTACAAATTCTGAAGTTAAAGCTTCAATAATTGAAAGATTCAATAGAACATTAAAAGGTGCGATGTATAAACAATTTTCAAAAAGAGGATCATACGTGTGGTATGACATATTACCACAACTTATAAAACAGTATAACAACAAATATCATCGTACCATTGGAATGAAACCTATCCAGGTAAATAGTGCTAATGCCAAAATTGTATTACAACGCATTAAAAATAATACAACACCAAAATTGGAAAAATTGCAACCAAAGAAGTTCAAGGTCAACGATAAAGTTCGTATAAGCAAATACAAAAGTGTATTTAGTAAAAGATATCTACCAAATTGGACTAATGAAGTATTTACAATTTATAAAGTGCAACCAACTATACCTGAAACCTATTTATTAAAGGATAACAAGGGTGAATTACTTCAAGGTGGATTTTACGGACATGAATTGTTGAAATCAACAGTCGGTGATGTATATCTTGTCGAGAAGATTTTACAAAGGAAAAAGGATATGGTTAAAGTCCGGTGGTTAGGGTTTGATAAAAGTGAAGACTCTTGGATTCCTTCAAAAGACTTAGTATAGTTGTTTAATAGCTCATTGTGTGTTTAACCTTTATACAAGATGGAGATTGTACAACAAAAAGATCGATTTAATATCAATAACATTGATGAATTGACAGTTGACAATGATAAGTTAAATCATGGAAAACATGGTGAATTACTACCAAATACGATAAGATGTCTAATAACTGGTCCTTCAAATTGTGGAAAAACTAATGTTGTTTTTAACCTTATAACTAATCCTAAAGGATTGCGTTTTAACAATATATACATTTTTTCAAAATCATTGCAACAACCAAAATATCAGTTATTGGATAAAGTACTTGCAAGTGTACCTGAAGTAAATTTTTACAAGTTTAATGCCAGTGAAACAATTATGCAACCAAATGAAGCAAAACCATTTTCTATTTTTATATTTGACGATGTTTCTTGTGAAAATCATGACACAATAAGGAATTATTTTGCTATGGGAAGACATCATAATATTGATAGCATTTACATTGGTCAAACATACAGTAAAATTCCAAAACAACTTATAAGAGACAATGCAAATATGTTGATCATCTTCAAGCAAGATGAAACAAATTTAAAGCATATATATAATGATCATGTAAATGCGGATATGCCATTTGAAAAATTTAAAGAGATGTGTGGCAAAGCATGGAATGAGAAATATAGCTTTCTCGTTATTATGAAGGAAGAAGATATTAAAAATGGTAGATATCGTATAGGGTTGGATAAATTTGTATTTATGCGTTGAACTACCGATGCTACATCTAGTTACACGTTGAACTTCACAGTGTAAACATGGTGAATCAAGAAAAACTATTGAAAGAAATAAAATCACTCAGTGATTCTATTAGGATGAAGAATCGTGCATTGAGGATGGGTTTAAGTGAAAGAGAAGAATTTCTAGAGACTACATTTAAACCTATTACGGAACCTTTAAAACAGATATCAGAAACTATTGGTAAACCTCGTTATGAAGGAGATGTTTTACTACCAGTTTCTAAACAAGAAGTACAAGCATTAAAAAAAGAAGAAGATGATGATTCATATACAAGTGCTAGTGAGCAAGAAGAAACAAAAGAAGAAGAAGAACCAATTGTTGAAAAGGAAGAAGAACAGCCAATACCAGAAGCAGAACAATCTATTCCAAATTTAACTCAATTGAGTAGCGATATATTACAACATGGACCTCTTGGAAGAAAATATATAATGAAAATGCTACATGACATGAAATCAAACCCGAATTTGAGTAGATCACACGTATACGGAGCAAGAATTGATGGGAATGAATTGAAGATTGGCGATTCAAAGCTTGAAATAACACAAGACGATTACATCATTATTGGTGAGCATAGATATAAAGGAACAAAAGGATTATATGAATTAATTTTTAAAAACATACCACTAAGATATTCATCCAAAGATTTAAGTGTTTTTAAGGAGATTCTACAAAATACTAACGCTCATAAAAGAAACTACTCAAAGGATGCAATGATTAATCGTTCACGTGCAACAAAATATAACATCGTTATAAAAAAGTTGTTTCCTCCACGAAAATTGCCAACATTACGTACTGCACCAGCGGTGAGACAACCACTGAAAAGAAAATCTTTATCACTTATGGATTTATCACTTCTTGAACAACATGGTAAAAAGAGTAAAGGAGATACTTCAACATCTGGCAAAGGATTGATGAAAAATCTATACAATACGAATGTGATTTACTACAACGACATCAATAAATTGGTTGATAGAATGAGACTATTGCATGAAGCCATGGAAGCCGGTCATACAGGTTTAAATAATGAATGGGTAGCTCTGATTGACGAACTCAGGAATCGCGGCATAATCGTATAATTGTCCGCGGATATATAAGAGTTGCAGGCGTATAATGTGTCAGTTCTAACATGAGCGTCGACAAGTTCGGACGATACTCCGCGTTAGGAGTGCAAGTTGGAGAAAACAGAAAAAGAAGTGGATTACCGCAAACACCCGAAGGTGACTATAACATAAATAATAAACGTTTAAAGTTTGTTAAGGATCCAGAAGAAGATGGAGATGCAACAAATTTAAAAACAGTAAAGGAGGAAACATCTACAAGTTTAAAACTCGACAACAACCAACTGTATGATGCAAAATCTCACAGGGTTATTAATGTTGCAAAACCAGTCAACAATGGAGATGTTGTTAATAAAGGTTATTTTCTATCTGCGATGGAATACGCTTTACTGTTGGAAAAGACTAAAAGTGGAAAAAAGTACAATGCTTTAAATTATAAAATAACTAATGTTGCAGATCCAACCGAGGATACAGATACAATCAATAAGCGTTATTTGCATTCTGTAATACCAGAAAAGAAAAAAGATGGATTTTCCTTCTATAAATATACTATAAACGATACTGGATATCCTAAAGAAGAAAGTGATGGTGTTAATATTAAATACATTAAAGATAATTGTATTTTATATAATGGTGCTGTTATTGATTGTCATGGAAAAGTGTTGTCCAATCTGAAAGATGGTTCAACTCCATCGGATGCTGCTACTGTGAGACAAATGAATGAAAGCTTGAAGAAAGGAACATCCGCTTTTGTTAAACAAAATCAGGTGGTGTCAAAGAAAGGTGATGAGTTTGTGCAAGGAAGTGAAAAGTTTACCTTACTACAACTACAAAATAACAAGTGGGATGGAAAAAATAAAAGATTGTCAAATATAAGTTTAGGCACGGAAGAACATGATGCTGTTATTTTAACACAAGTGCCACAACTATCAGCTACTGGTGTTAACTTTATATGTGGAGGCAGACGATTAACCGAAGTTAAATCTGGTAAAGATGATCAGGATTGTGTTGTTGTAAAACAAACTATAGTTAGAGATAAAATAAATAACGTATATGATGGAAAAAATAAAAGAATATCTAACATATCAGCAGGAATAGCTCCGAATGATGTTGCTACTATTAATCAAGTTATAGCAACCTCTAATAACGATCCATCTGTGTATACATGTAATGGTAAACGTATCACAAATCTTGATAATCCTACACGTAACAAAGATGCTACTAATGTAGAGTATGTAATGAATCTTGTAGGTAATGTAGTTATTGATATGCATAATCATTTGATTAATGCATCGATGAAACACAATAAAATCGAAGATTCTCAGAGAAACCAATGGATTAAAGATGAAATCATTGATAGATACTAGTAAAACTTATGAATATTTAAGTATGGAATACACAAAAAAAAAGGATTCATTATCATAAAGTATTTCATAGAGTGAAGACGTTGGTTACATAAAACAGCATAATGAAGACCGTATCGCTCAGTCGTCGTCAAGACAGCAGCAAGAGAGGACGTGGTTTAACATCAGCTGCATTATCCCTGCTCAGACGGATTCCAATTGGTGCTGTTGTGAATCGAGCGATAGACGCTTTACCATACGAATTACATCTGCCCGGAGGTTATCAATATTGTGGACCTGGAACTAAGTTGGCAAAACGTTTAGCAAGAGGAGATCCTGGAATTAATAAATTAGATCAAGCTTGCAAAGAACACGATATAGCATATTCAAAGTATAAAGATTCAACAAATAGATCAATAGCAGATAAAATTCTAGCGGAAAAAGCTTGGCAAAGAGTAAAATCAAGTGACGCAAATATTGCAGAAAAAGCAGCAGCTTGGGCAGTAACTACAGCCATGAAGACAAAAGCAAAGTTAGGTGGTGGAAGACGTCGCAGAGGAAAACCTGCAAAGAGAGGCGCTCCCAAAAGAGGTGGAAACATTAAAAAAGGACGTCGTAGAACTCATAAGGCAAGTGTAAAGAAGACTTCTGTTTGGCAAATGGTAAAAAACGGAGCAGGTTTATACCTAAGACCATACCGTGTGTACTAAATAAGAAGAATCAATTGATAATTCCAAATAAAGCCTTAACAAATCATCAGTTAAATGATTATGTAAATTGTTTGAAAATACCATTCTTTCGAGGAGTTTTTATGAAAGATGCATTACCAACTAAAATATGGAAAAATGAAACTGGAATAGTAAATTTGGATTCCACCTATGGTCCAGGCACTCATTGGGTATGCTATAAAAAACTCGGACAAACCATTTACTACTTTGACAGTTTTGGCAATCTACCACCGCCAAAAGAACTGCAACATTATTTTCGAAACTCCAAAAACATTTTTTACAATTACAAAAGAGAACAACCTAACAATACTGAAATATGTGGGCATTTATGTTTGGAGTTTCTAGCGAAGAGTGTCAGTCAGCTTTAAGATGTCATCGTATACAGTGTCACTGAGTGGAAATTCATCCACATTGAAAAGTACGCTGTTCCCAGCATTGCGTCTATCCAAGGAAAGATTATGGGAAGCGGCATTACTTGATTTGACTACCTACAATTCAATTCCTAATGTTACAGAAGGAAAAAACAATTTACTACATTATTATGAAACTAAGGATGCTGCAGGAAAATACTCAGAATTGAAAATAATTACATTTCCTACTGGAGCTTATGAAATTGATGATATAAACCAATTATTACAGAAACAACTCGGAGAAGACAATATCACCGTTAAAGGAAACAATAATACTTTAAAAGCAGAAATAACTTCAAAATATTATATTGATGTCAGCTTGGAACAGTCGATTGGCAGTTTACTTGGATTTACAGATACAAAAAAAAAAATCTTAACTCCTGGAACTACTCATTCAGGTGATTCAACTGTAACAATATTGAAAGTAAATAGTATTGATATCACGTGCAACATTATACACGGATCGTATAGAGATGGAGTTAATCAACATATTTTACATACATTTTATCCAACAGTGGCTCCCGGTTTTAAAATTGTTGAGAAGCCACAAAACTTGATATACCTACCGTTAAACACCAGTTTCATTTCAGACATCGTACTGAACATATTGGATCAAGACGGTCATAGTGTTGACTTTAGAGGAGAAACAATTACTATACGGATACACATCAGAGCAGCAACATAAAAGTCAACATGGGATTATCATTTAAACCGCAACGGAAGAGTCGGGAGCTCAGTAGCTCCTCGACATTGGAAGAGTTAACATCGGAAAACATTCGTTTTCTACAGAAGATTGGATTGAAACTTAACAGCGATGGATATCCTGGATATATCTCAAGGACCAACGTTCGACGAAACACTATGGGAGAAGGAATATCACACGCACAACCCTTACACTTCATCAAAATTAAACAATAACGATGAAATAAGGATTCCCATTCAACAACAAGATATTTACACGTTACCGTGTGAAAGTTACTTGTACATCGAAGGACGGGTATTAAAATTGGATGGAAAAACTGCTTCAACAGTTCCTTTTATAAATAACCCGATGGCATATCTTTTTGATGAAATAAGATATGAAATATCAGGGGTGACGGTTGATTCAACAAAAAAGGTTGGTTTAACAACGACATTGAAAGGATTAACATCATTAACACCGCATGAGAAGAATTCAATAGTCACCGCCGGATGGGTTGCCCCCGATAAAGACACTATAACACCAGCTTCCAACGGTCACTTTGATTTTCATGTACCTTTACGATTGCTTTTGGGATTCGCTGAAGATTACAAACGGGTAATAATAAATGTCAAACAAGAATTAGTATTACTCAGATCTTCAACTAATAAGGACTTGATACTTGCAGACCCTGCAACTACGGAAGATAAACTGGAATGGCAACTACAGTTGGATAAAGTTGTTTGGAGAGTACCTCATGTAAGATTGGCTGATGAACATAGAATCCTATTATTGAGAAAGTTGAAATCTGACCGTGATATTGTGATGCCATTCCGAAGTTGGGAATTTCATGAATACCCTACACTACCTCAGACAGAACGACAAACATGGACCGTCAAGACATCAACTTACTTGGAACGAGCAAGGTACATAATACTCGGTTTTCAAACTAAGCGAAAAGATGTTATCACTGCAAATGCTGGTCAATTTGATCACTGTAAAATAAAGAATTGTAAAGTTTTCCTAAACTCTCAATTCTTTCCCTATGACAATTTGAATGTCATGTTCAGCAAAAAACGTTTTTCTATTTTATACGATATGTATGCAAGATTTCAATCGTCATATTATGGAAAGACTAATACACCACTATTATCACCTGACCAGTATTATTCCAAGGCTCCAATAATTGTAATCGATTGTTCAAAACAAAATGAATCGGTAAAATCATCAAGTGTGGATATAAAAATTGAAATGGAATTTGAAGAACCAGTAGCGGATGGAACTTCGGCATACTGTCTAATTCTACATGATAAAATAGTTACTTACACACCGCTGACCGGAATTGTGAAGAATGTACTTTAAGAAGAATTGTACAACAACTGCAAATTTTTGAGGTTAGAATTATCTGCTTTAATTTTTGAGGTTAGAATTTCGTTTGTGAAAGACAAGTTCAAAACAAACAATTATGTAATTGTATAAATTTCAAGGATTTACGAAAAATATAAAAGCGAGAAAATAATTAGTAGAAACTTCATTCTATCTTCAACCGTCGTATGGGAAACATCATTCGCAAGATGAATTCTACTAACGGAGAAGAAAATACACCTCTAATGGATGATAATAGTTCAGATATAGAAAAACAAGTTGAACGAGAAATGGACGAGTTCCTAAAATTCAACAAACATAAGAAGAGAGAAGAAGAAAAAGCTGAAAAAGAAGTAAAAAGGAAGAAGGTTGAAGTTAACATTACAACCAATATTTTAACAGAAGTATTTCTTCGGATTATCTACCCAATTTCTTCATGCATGACAAAAAGTATATCAGTTGGAATTTTAAAATCAATGGATTATTCACCAATTGTTATTTTAAATCATGGAAACAAAATGGTTACTTTCAGTGAAATTACTTGGGAATCTCTCATGAAACATTTACATCTTTTAGAGTGCTATTTAAGTAACAACACATTTGGAAGAAGAACAAGATTAAGTTTATTGGAATCAAATATTGAAGTTGATATAGTAAAACATCGTGGAGGACAAATTGTTCGCTTCAGAGATTTAACTACACATAATGTTAAATTATATTTCACTAAAGAAGAATTTTATACTTTAAGTTGTACTACCGGTCCCGTCACCAGATATTTGAAACAACTAATATTTTCAAGTGCAATAATTAAAGACTATCTAATTGATACATTGGACAAAAAACCTTTTGTTCCAATTTTATACGGTCCCGTGGATACTTCAATCTTTAATAGAATACCTCAAGAAGTTGAAATGTGGAGACAATTAAACAACTATCACACCAATTTTAATATTGATGAAGTGGCACAAGAAGTGAAAGAAGAAGAACAATCCTGTCTGTTATAAACATCGGCTCATTCAATTTTTAAGTCAGTTGTTAGTGAGACTTCATCATGAATAAACGGGTTTCGTTTTCTAATGCGCCACATATAATGGAAGTTAAAAGAGGTATAATTGAATTTCAAGCTTTCCGAGGAAATGATGGTAATTTTATTATTAAAGAATTAGTAATCTTGGACATGAACACATCAGTAGTTTATCATTATTTGTTCAAACCTCCAGTACCATTTAATAGACTAACAACTAAAGCGAAAGTTACAAACAAATGGTTGAACAAACATTTTCACAACTTAAGATGGGATGAAGGTTTCATTAATTATAACATGATGCCGCACATTATGAATCATTATTGCAAAGAGTTTAAAATTATCTACACAAGGGGATTGGAAAAAGCAAATTGGATACAATCATTTACAAGCAACGAAGTGATTAATGCAATAATTGATAAAGATTTCCAATGCTACTTCAACGAACTTTGTATTTCATCAAAAAGTTTTAAACATCGAAGGTCGCAGTGCGCTTTAAAGAATGCCTACCGCTTGAATAATTTCCTTCAACAAACTGGTGGGGGTAGTGTCAGTGGTGGGAGTAGTGTCGATTATAAAAGTGAGAGCGCTACCATGACACAGCATGAGTATTACTCAAACCTCCGAAGAGACAACATCTCCGACGGACATTCTTATTAACAAGAAGATTAACAACAACATCAATATGGCATCACAGAACTTACTTCAAAGTTTAGTTGATCAGTTCAACGCTCATTCTAAATCATCAATTCTACCTACGAAGAAATGTTCTGAACTAAAAGAAGAAAAACACTACATCATTCATACTATTAAGAAAATGGAAACTTCAGTAGGTGATGCTATAAATTGCACTTTGAGCGAGGCACCTTATACAATTGGTGATGAAGCAAAATTTCAGATCTTCTTACCAAAGCGCTTCGTACAACTACTTCAAAATGAAGATCTTCGTATAATTCAACCCGGCGCACTCTATTTGGTATCACATGGACCCAGTGGAAACAACTCTACTGAACTTACAATTCATGTAACACCTACTACTGATTAGTTTGTACATAACATTGTAACTATTTGTTTGTAATTGTTTTTCAATAAATATGATATAAAGAAAAAAACAAAAAAAAATTAAAAGAAGCAACATATTGTGATGTCTTTGTACATTACAATATGTTGCTTTTTTTAAAAATTCCACGGGATGACCTTGACCCACTTGTGTGTGATTATAAAAGCGAAAATCTACTTGTAAAATTCATCAGTCTACGACTACCTTTCGTACCGTACACATCTCGCTCACTCTATCGCTTAATATAAAAACTAAAAGATGTCTCTCAAAGTCAAATGTGCATCTTATGATACTAACACCATTACAACTTTTGAACAACTCGAAGATTTAACCAACGAAATGCGAGTTTTACTTACCGGTGGTTATCACTTAACTGTTGATGTTAGTGCTACTAATACAAGGATGTTCACTAAAACAAAATATTGCGATGATGAAATATTTATTTCTACACAACCTACAACTTCTTCATCGCCAACTGGTCAACATAACATCAAGTTCCAAAAGTATTACCAATGTTGAATAACTTTTGACAGACAAAATTACAACTAAAAAATCACATGATCAATGTGAGTTAATAAAAAGGATGTGATACTTGTATAAATAATCATTTGCTTCTCAGCTCTCACCACGACAAGACCTATTTAAGAAAATGTTGTACAGAATGATGATTCAACTTGATGGAAAAATCTATGGAAAAGACTACAACACCATTGAACAAATGACCCAAGATTTAGATGTATTAACTAAAGAAGGATATCAAGCTAAATTAATTTTAAAATTTCCTGAAGTACATCCATTATCAACAGAAGAACTTGTTGCTATGGCTAAGGCGGAGAGAGAGAAAAAGTCTGAAGAAAACAAAGAGAAACAAACTTCCTAAATTTTAATAATCCTTACACTTGTAAGGTATAATTTTTTAAAACTCCATTTGGATGACCTTGAAATTACCCCCACCACTTTTCACAGTACATAAAACTCACTATTCAACACTATACACTCTTATTCTTTCACTGGACTCCGCAGCGTCAACATGGAAGAGCAAAAATACAAGTACAAACCTCGTTACTGTTGTGAACAACAGTGTACAGATTTAGGACCAATGATGGTGGATGGGTTAGCTTGTACTAAATGTGAATTCTTCGGATCTTGTTATTGCAAATGCAAAACAAAACAACTACCACCACCGGAATTGCGAACTTTCAAATTTTACAAATCAAGATATTTTCATACATGTTGTCCTCAAAGATGTTTCAAATTTCACCCTCTAGATCTTGCTCATTGTCAACGCACCAATTCTCATCAAGATGATTTTTGTACACATATGATAAAAAGATGTAAATACAGATCAGATTGGTATTCCGATCCTGTAGAACCATCAAATGTGTAATTTCAGTTTTACACTCTTTTTTAAAACTTCATTTGGATGACCTTGAGATTTCCCCCCACCACTAGTTCTAATTTTTATATAATATTAAATCATTCCACTTCCAACACTCTAACTAACAACATGGAAAACAAATTTATCAAGTTTGAACATATAATAACTGACAGGGAAGAGATGGAAGAATTGTTTCAAAACTTACTTTCTATCATTGACGAATATCCTATAAGATGGTTCAGAATTGTAGTTCAATATTTAAATCCTGGTGAATTGTTTTCTTCATCGAGTGAAGAGGATGAAACAACTACTTCGGTTCAAATAATTGAATTAAAAGACGAAGAAGAAGAACTAAACATTTTATTTAATCATAAGATCAAGGTTCCCCATATAAAAGCCCCCTCCCTAGACAGCCCCCCTCCCTAGACGCCTGCTCAAGGTCACCATTATATAAGCCCCCTCCCTATGCGCCGATCCTCATTCCATCACCGACTCTCCAACAATGAACAACTCTCCATTGGCCCGAATGAATTCTAGTTTTGAAATAAACTCTAAAGAAGAGTTACAAGACATTTTTAATATTTTACAAGAACTTGTAGATAATTTTACAACCATCAAAATGAATTTGGAAATAACATACGATTGTCCTATTTGTGATAAGGTTGAAAGTTTAGACGAAGACAGTTTACTAAATCTAACTCCTGCACCATCTGACACTACTGATGGTAATAATGAAGAGCAACGTCTTTCCCCCACCACTTCTTTGTAATTCATCCTTCCCCCCACCACTTCTTTATTTAACTAACATTTCTCCCTTTCACTTCTTATTCCGTCTTCGACTTCTGAACTATCAACATCACTAAAATTTCAAACACTAACACAATCATGATGGATATGATGGATGAAGTTCCCTTCGTAACTAGAATGGAAGAGGATAAATTGAAATTGGAAATTAAACGATTGGAAATGGAACGGGAAAACCAACTTGAAATGTTACATTTGTTCAAGCTTTTCAAATACATCATCTGGGGACTCTGCATTTACCTTCTCATCGTCGTCGGTGTTTGCATTTACAACTCTGTAATTCATCACAAAAGTTCAACTTGTTTAAACTCTGCTGTTGCACATTAATTGTATGTTCACTAATAAAATTCAAAAGTTACTTCAACCTATCCTACTATCACCAACTAGTTCAACTTAGAACTATTTCTGGTGGTAGTTGGGTAGGCTTTTTTAAAACTTACTCTGGATGACCTTGACATACTTTCCAGATCCTATTTATAAATTTGAATTTCAGTTTTAAACTAACTTTTAGTTTTGTTCAACTATTAAGAGTTTTGTTAACACCGTCAAATTTCAGTTTTCAACTAACTTTTAATTTATGTATACTTTTAGTTCAACCCTAGTTACTTTATTCGCAAATTCAGTTCAACCGACCGCCAACGCTATTGCCATCTCCACCCCAATATTTTAACATTTCTGCCCCCAACACCTGCCCGAACATCTGTTCGGTTTTAAAAATATAAAAGAAAGGTAAAGGAGTGGGGGTGGCTCATGCTCACCAATGCAAAACTAAGGTTTGAGGTTAGAATTATCCATGGCGGCCGCCATGTCTAGTTCAGTTTCACCACATAGAGTCGGCGACCGGTTATTGGTCTAAAGGAGTGGGGGAAGGGGTGGTGGGGGGAAGGTTGCCGTTTTATAAGCCCTCTCCCTAGGCGGCGCTTCTCATTCGATCGCCAACTTTCAAACGATAAACACCTCTCCCATGGCACGAATCAATTATCCCGCTATCACCAACTACTTCAACTTAAAACTATTTCTGGTGATAGTTGGATAGAATTTTTTAAAACTTACTCTGGATGACCTTGACATATTTTCCGCATCTCAGTTATAAGTTTGAATTTCAATTTTCAACTAACTCTTAATTTTTCTTCAACTGTTAGAGTTTCGTCAACACCGACGAATTTCAATTTTGAACTAACTTTTAATTTTAATTTTATGCGCAAATTCACTTCACCCTAACGCCAACACTATCGCCATCTCCACCCCAACCTATATGGCATAAAATATAACTACAGCATCTCATATATACCCTCCATCCCCCACCGGAAGCTATGTGACATGGCAGCTGGCGCCAGCTGCCGCGGCACGTGGCCCGGTGGGCACGTGGCCGGTTTTAAAAGTGACCAAAACACACTACTGGAGATTTTATAAAATATTTTTTAGCCCCCCAACACAGATGATTCTTCTTGAGTTTTAACTTCCAAACTGATGGTAACATGTAAGAAGCGGGTCTTTTAAGAGACATATTTTGACACCAGCAAAATATTTAAGCATGAAACAGATTGGCGAATCTCTAGCTGCTTAGACTATCTTAGCGTGCTTAGCTTTGCTATGTGTTTGATATTAAGTTTAAAACTTTAATTAATTAGAGAGAACTATAAAGGGGGCATGGGGGCGAAGCCCCCATCGAGCCGTAGGCGAGTCTATAATATATACAGCCCCATGTGTAACTGACTGACTCACTGATGATCTTAAATTCCTGAAGCGACCGTTTAAGATAGAGACTTGAAATTTGGCATGGACATTCATTGAGATGTTTCAATTTAGGAAAAATCATAAAACTACAACTTTTTTACTTTTAAACTATAAAAAAGGTAATAAATATAGATTTGTCGGTAACGTAGTTCAGCCGTATCAGCGTATATCACCGCGTGGTATCGTAGATCACACTTCAGGTTTAGTTCTCGCTCGCGTTTAAATGATCTCTTTCAACTACACCCGTGTTTGATATACTCATTGTATCCTTCGATGGATAGACTCTAATGTATTTTGTAAACTACGGCGTTATTTTGTATTGAGAGCGGGTTATTTCACCAGGGACCCAGGGTTATACTAGATAATATATACAGTGATAATTCCCTAATTTGTAGCTTATGCAGCATATGCGCTATCTTGAATGTTTACCAAAGGTGAATTTTCTTCTCCTACTATGAATTAATTTCCCATGGCGGGTGAATAGTCGCTTAGTTCTCGCTTGTATTTAAATCATGTCTTTTAACTACACCTGCTTCCTTGCTGTTGGCAACGTTAGTATCCCTCATATATAACAAACCGTTATCCATTTGACTTCAAAATAGCAATGAGATTATGCTGCATTGAAAGCTCGTTTCCTTTATATATTACACACATCATAAATATCGTATGTTTTAGGGAATTTTTAAATAACTGTTTAGCTGAACTAACATATTTAAATGTAGGTTCTCGTTTTGTTTCAATTTATTTTAGATTACTTATTCAAATTCACACGGGATTATTCTCCGCCGAACTTCGCATTGAATAGATTTTCTGTGAAGCTTGAGCCGTGATCTTAACGTAACATACTTCGATTACTTTGTACTTTGTTACTTAATAGACAGTTTATTATTATCTTTCTGTTTGATTTATATTCAGTGTCTTATATTTGAATTTTTCACACTTAAAATTTGTTTTTGAGAATGTTTAAATAAGTGTTGAACAAAAGTAATAGATTTAAATGTTAGGTTTTCGTTTAATTTCAAATTTTTTAGATTACTTATTCAAATTCACCCCATGAGAACCCCTCAGCCGAATTACGCATTCAATGAATTTTCTGTGTAGCTCGTGCCGTGATCTTAACGTTATGAATTTTGCTGTGAAGCTTGAGCTGTGATCTTAACGTAACATACTTCGATTACTTTGTACAATAATTAATAGACAGATATTTATTATCTTTTTGTTTGATTTGTATTCAGTGTCTTATATTAGATATTTTTTTCACACTTATAAATATGTTTTTGAGAATGTTTAAATAAAAATTGAACAAAAAGAACAGATTTAAATGTTAGGTTCTCGTTTCATTTTCACCTCATTCCAGATTACTAATTCAAATTCACCCCAAGTTAAGCTTTCGGCCGAATTTCGCATTCAATGAATTTACTGTGTTGCTCGTGCCGTGACCTTAACTTCTATTACTTTGTATGATAATTAATAGACAGGTAATTAATATCTTTCTGTTTTATTTATATTCAGTGTTTTACATTATATTTTAGTACACACTTAAAATATGTTTTTGAGATTTTTTAAATGAATATTGAACAAAACAAACAGGTCTTTATGAATAAATTATTATTTCACAGGTCTCGATTTTATATTCTTATAATTAGTTGTTTGTAATAGTAGGGGTTTTTTGCGGATCAACCCCGTTTTTATTCTTTCCTATTATTTTGTTTTCATGTTATTTAATTCTTGTTTTCGCTCATTGATTTGAATGTTATACGCTATTTCAGTGATTTAAACGTTTTTCTTCTATCTCCTGAAATTTACAAGTTTTTATTTGAGTTGGGTCAGGCATGGGATTATGCCAATTTTCCCATAATTGTATCTCTATTTAGTACCAGGTTAAACGAGCCTTGCTCGTTGGTTTTAATTGACTTTTGTTATAGTGTCATGGTAATCAAGCTATTAAATCTACACCAGACTCTTCACAGATAACAGCTGTTAAAAAACTGCTTAAAATTTATGTTCCTTTATTTTTGTTTACTTTTAGTTGTTATTTCGTTACCAAAATAGCAACCTATAAGACCAATGTTAAAAATAACGATTTTTAAACTTAAATTTAGACCAACTTCGATTTTTCCTGGGACTGAGGCTGTTTCTAAACTTATTTGTGGGCAAACACTCGTGCAAAGCTTAAGAAAAATCTAACAGCTACATTTCGAGATCGTGGAACACACATCCCTTCAGACATAGCTTGTATTATATTATAGGATAGGATAACAGAGAAATATTTGTTACCATAACTACTACGATTAAATATAATGATAGCAACAACAACAACTATAACTCTTTTAATTGAAATTTCTTTTCATCTAACACAACAACAATCGTCTAATCTAAAGTATATTTTTTTACCAGCATAACACCTAAAATATTTAAATAAATAATTATAAATTCACAGCTCAAAACTTTTAAACGAATTCTAATTACGAAGGGGTATTAAAACCGATTCATATGAGTTTTTTAAAAGCTTTGTTTACTATTGATTGTGAATTTTGTGTATTTGACGGTTTTGTTACTGTCTTGAGTGTGCAGTTCTTCCGTGGAACTAACGTATTTTAAACACGACTTTTTATTAATTTAAAAATTTAGGTCAACCCCTAGAAGGGGGGTCTAGCCTGTTCGGTACTTGAGACTTAGAGCAATTAACAAATTTGGGGCAACCCTCTTAGGGGGCTTGGGGGCGGAGCCCCCATCGAGCCGTAGGCGAGTCCATAATATATACAGCCCCATGTGTAACTGACTCACTCACTTATATGGGATACGAAGTTCTGACATAACTATTTAAGCTAGAGACTTGAAATTTGGCATACGTCTAGCCTGAATGGTCAATGCTAAGGATAAAATCTTAAACTTGCAAATTTGTAGTTTTAACCTACTAAAAAAAATTCAAAATGGCGGACTTCCGAAATTGTAATTTTAGTTTTTTGGCTCTAGCGGCCAAACGCTTCGTCCAATCTAAAATTTGAGAACAATACTACGATAGGGAATTTGATTATCTACAACTTTGGTCCTGTGACTTTTTATCACATCTCACACCGTTAAGCCTCCAGAGCGTTTTTAATGAAACCCCGTTTTTGGTTTTTGGGCTCTAGTGGCTAAACGGTTTGTTCTACAAAAACTTTTACATAACAATTTTGATAGATCTTTAAAATATCTAAAAATTTTATCTTTACATATATCACCGTATCTCCTCTCGTTTACTCACAAAATACATTTTTCACTTTTCCGGATTTTTGAACATAAGTAGTGGGATTTTGCCGGTTCTGGAACAATAGAGAAATCGGAAATTTTGGTCCGGATGAGCTAGAAACTTGAAATTTGGTACACACGTAGTTTGTATGGTCAATACAAAGGGAAAATCCGAAAACATTGAATTTTCAAATTTTACCCCCTTAAATTTTGTATGGTAAAATCTACACCATGTAAGGCATTTTCTAAATACTCTGTAACTTTTGAACAAGAGGTTCTATCTCGAATCTGAGGGATAGTTCGTGGTCAGGAATTAGACGCTCTACAAGTTTAGTCCTGTGAAATTTTTCCGTATCTCACTCCCTTCACCCTTAAAAAAGGGCTTACTTTCAAAATTTCCAAATTTTTTCACAAAAATCTCGCTAGGCCTATTTTAAAAATTTTTATTAACTAATATGGCACACGGATGCTTGAACTATAGTACATATTATGGTATCAACTAGATCTTACCTTTGTGGCAGCCATTAACCAATTTAAATTATAATTAAGTCAAAAAACCTTGAAAAACCCAAAATTCTTAACATGTTTTCGTGTAAAGTGTTTGTAAATTACTTTATTCTGCCAAATACACTGCCATATTGATATTTGTTTTGCTAGTATTACATTCTATTGTAAACGTTCTACAATTTCAGTCCAATGCAGTTTTGCCGCATCTCACCCCCTTCACCCGTAAAGATTGGCGTACTTTCACATTATCGAAATTCTTTCACCAAAATAGCTCTATTTCAATATTTATCGTTTACTTTTATGACACATACATACCTCAAATTTGGTATAAACTGTGAATATATCTAGTTCTTTCTATAGAAGCAGCCATTGGCCGATTTCAATCCAAGATTAGTAAAAAGACTGTGAAAACACTAAATTATTAACCTTTTTTATGTACAGTTTTCGGTGATTTTGTTAAACCCGGTAAAGATACTGCCATAACGATGTATGTTTTGGCAGCATTATATTTTTTAGATGCTTTTTAAGTTCGGCCCTTAAGATTTTGTAGCATTTCACTCTCTTCACCCCAAAAAGGCGTATTTTCAAAATTCTTTCACAAAATTTGAGTTATTTTAATATTTTTTTATTTACTGTTATGACACTTGGATGACTGAAATTTAGCTCCACAAACACACCCTGAGCATTTTTTATAAAATATAAAACAAAAGTATAAATTAGAACTTTAAATATCAAGAGAATATCTTAAATGCTTAAGATTTCCTGAACTATTAAAAAAAGTCAGAGAAGATAAGTATAGAGTTGGGGTGGAGGCCTCAACTAACCTGTTCAGTTCTTAAGACTTAGAACAATTAACGAACTCGGGGCAACCTCCAAAGGGGGCATGGGGGCGGAGCCCCCATCGAGCCGTAGGCGAGTCATCATTTATATAACTAAACAGGGAACTTATATTAATTTTAAATTAATACATATTTACAATCAGAAGAGCTTTCCAAAATGATTAAACAAGGAACGTTTAAACATTTGTTTTATTTTATTTTTATTACACGGATAAGGTAAATTAGGAGTATCTTTCCTAGTTGAATAATTAGAGATATTTTCAACGAATGTTTGTAAATGTAGGTTACCTATGCACGATTTGTTCTATTTAACCCCTTTTTATAATTTTTATTTAAATTTAGCGTATATTTATGTTTCTTAACTTCATATCAACATTTACACTGTTAAGTCAAACTGCAGATCCAGCCGCAATTGTAAACATTAAAATACGTTAAACGGATGATTTTTGTTAAGAATTAATAAATTTTTATATTAACATGATACTGCAAGTTGAGGTTTCTCAAATTGCACGATGTTTTAAACATTCACAACAGTTCCACGAGCTGGGTACAAAATTTCTCATCGAATTATTAATTACTTAGTTTTTGAATATGAAAACACAGCATATGATTGTTTTATAGCATTTCAATATAAAATAAACCATTTTTATACAATAACATCCTCGAAACGGATAAAGCTCTGATGAACACATAGCAAACTGAATAAAGTTATCTTCTATTGCGTATATATGTATATAAATAAATAAAGAAATTTAATTAATAATGTATTTAATTAGTCATCGTAATAATGTATTTTGACTGTTATCATTTATTATAATTTGTAAACTTACCACTTAACTATTTCAAAAGGAAGAAGTGGCAATTTCATCTCCAACGCAAATATCGTTAATATTACATCTTCAAGTTTCCGCTTCTTTCTCTTGAAATAACGATTAAATTGCACTCGCGACAGTAATTTTTCATAAGAAACTATTAATAGTGGCCAGAAAAATATAATTATTTTGATAAATTTTGTTTAGTGCAGCAATACTGATTGAATAAAAAAAGGTTGTAAGATGTCTAATAATTGTAAATGTAAACACATGTTGGAACGTATAGCTAATTATTTTATGGTGGTTAGTATTTTATGAATCAGTTGAAAAAGTCATACTGAACTGAAAAAGTCAATACTGAACATGAATTTAGTTATAAAAGGAAACAAGTTTTCAATTAAAACTTGTAATACCTATCAATGTCAAAAAAGGGAGACGCTATTCATTAAAATTATATTAAGTAGGATTAAGTGTTTAATTTTTATTTATTAACTTTAAAGTACATTTTGTATACATTGTTTTTTTCTTCATATATTTTAATAATTTTTAGTTATATTAAAAATCTCTCCATGTTATTTCATAAACACATATTCTGCGATTTAGAATCAATCCAAACAGTGCATGAAATCTAATCCAAGACATATAATGTAAAATAATCCTCTTGCAAGAATACATGAGGAGCGCTATTTTTAGGGAGAGGTGGGAAAAATGAATTACTTACACAGGTGGCCACCTGTAATTACACATGTGGCCTCCCCTAAAAACGGTTTTACCCACTAAAAAGCTCATCTACTCTTTAGGATTCTATTCTGGAATCATTTATCACATTAGGTCAGGCTATTCCTAAATTTGGCTTACGTCCGTGGGGCTCGCTCCTTATCCAGCCACTCGATCAAGGGATCTAGGCCACTTCGCGGTCTAGATCGGTTTTCTTTTCCAGGAGGATGCCCCGGACGAACTGTGATAGACAATCCCAGTTGCCCTCATCCTCCAAGATCTTTTGGCAGACCGAGTCCACCGAAAATGCACATAAAATTCATGTGGCCTCCACGCGAGGCCCTTCCCAATGGGGGCAGCGGGAGAAGGTACAAGATACAAGATACAACATGTTTATTTCCATAATTACATTTCATACATTTATAAAACAAATTACATTATTGGAAACTATTCCTCACAAGACAACTAGGTCCGTGTGTGAGGAAGAGCGTATCAGTCAGTTCGATTTCACTTTCACTTCAACTGGATACTAAAAATGGACAAAATGAATTACAGTAATATACAGAGAACAAAAAAATAATAATAAATAAATAAATAAATGGAGCTTAATTTGAAATTCAAAATAAAGTTGTAGAATTTGATATTTACTTACATATATTTTTCTTCATATAACAAAAACAATGCAACTAGTAAAATTTAAATCAGTTTTGTCATTTAACATCAGAACATCCGATGTATTCACGAGGTGTGTGCGTGTGTGTATTTTATTTACGTGTAGGGTGATTGTAGAACAATCTCAGCAGCCGCTGGGCCAATGCGGAGCAGCCACTCCTCCACCTTCCGCTTATAAACAGCGACACTGTCACCCTCTGAAATAATTATTTCGTTGGGAAGGTTTTTATAAACTTGATGGGCTATATAAAAAGAGTTCAACTGTTCAGTTCTGATTTTCAGCTTTGGGACATTAAAACCAAAATTTAACCTATTTCTTGTATTATAGTGATGGGAAGTAACTGTAAAAATATTCTCCTTATTCTCTTTAATGTAAATTGACAGGGTTTTGAGATAAAGCTGTCTAATATTTAAAACGGGGAAATCTCGGAATACTAAATTAGTAGGGTACATCTGTCTTTTTTTAAGAATTATTTTTATAATTGATCGTTGGGTGACAGCAAGCGGTTCCAGCACCGAAGCAGAGGCCCCACCCCACGCCAGTATACCGTATTGCAAGATGGACTGTACATAAGCATAGTAATCAGTCCTGCAGTGATCCACAGTCAGCACACTACTTAACTGTCTGAATCCATAAATCATTCTTCTAATTTTTTGTTTGACATATTGAACATGTGGCTCCCAAGACATTTTCCTATCTAAAACTACCCCTAGATACTTGTATTTATCCACTTGCTCTATAATGCCACAGCTGCAAGCGTCTGACCGTGGATCACCACAGGAATGGATCTTGAGCTCCCTCCGACCTGGTCCCGAGTCATTTTTGAAAAAAATTGGCATAGTTTTGGTTTTTTCCACGTTTACTGAAAGTATGTTATGATCGAACCAGTTCTTGATTTTCATCAGGTCAGAGGAAGCCTGATCATATGCCTCATCCCATGTACCACCAAACGACACCAGAGCAGTATCATCAGCAAAAAGGAATAGTTTACCCCTGATGTTTAATTTTGAAATGTTATTAATGTAGATCAAAAACAATAAAGGTCCTAAAGTGCTTCCCTGAATTACACCGTAGTCTACATTAGTCTGATCACTACAGATTCCGTTTATATTTACAAATTGTTTGCGATTTTTAAAATAATCATTGAACCATCTTAAGGCATTTTCTCTCACTCCAATTATTTCCAGTTTCTTTAATAATTTTTTTCTATCAACTGAGTCAAAAGCTTTTGCTAGGTCCAAAAATGTTATCAAAACTTTATTTTTGTCATTTATCTTACTTAATATAAATTTTGTAACGTCAAACAAGGCGTCTGATGTGTTTTTCCCTTTCCTGAAACCATACTGACATTCCGTGATGATTCCTTCCCTAGTTAAATAGTTTGTAAGCTGGACTTTTATGCATTTCTCTAAGATTTTATCGATAACTGTTAATAATGAAATAGGTCTAAAGTTATTCATAGATGATTTTGAACCACTTTTATGGATTGGGATTACCTTTGCAATTTTGAAAGGATTTGGAAATTCCCCTGTTATGATACTGAGATTTACAATGTGAAGTAAAGGCGCTATTAAATGACATGAATAGTTTTTAATTATTTTTGACGGTATTTCGTCCCATCCAGGAGCAGAATTCCCCTTAATACTACTTATTATCTCTATTAATTGCGACCGATTGATAGGCTCCAGTGTCAGAACGGCATCACAGGCGTGGTCGGCATCCTTCACCTCGGGCCGGCCGCTGGGGTTGATAGCGCTGGCAAGACTTAACCCTACATTCGCAAAAAAGTTGTTGAAATTCTGACTGATGTCTTTGATTGTGGAGGGGGTGACAGCGCCGCCGTTTGCACGGAAACCCTCGACCGGAAACCCGTCAACGCGCCCGGGACGACCGGAGACTTCGCCGACAACCTCCCAGAACTTCCTTGGATTCCCTTCAGCTTGATCTATTTTCGTTTTGTAATAACTACATTTGGTTTGTTTGATTAAGTAATGAAGCATAGACCTGTAACGGACGTAACGGTTCCGAAGTTCTAAGTTGTAAGGTTCTTTTTTGAGTCGTTTATATAATGAATCACGCTTCCTAATAGAAGTTAATAATCCAGCAGTAATCCAAGGCTTTAACTTTCTGTTTTTTGCATTAATTCTAATTTGTTTTGAGGCTTGAACTATTGCACTTTGAATGTATTTTACGAATATGGAAGAACTCTCACTAGCATTGGTTGTTTCTAAAATGTCATGCCAATCATGATTTGCAAGATTAGTTTCTACTTTCCTCCAATCTGTTTTGTTAAAAAATGTACCATTGTTTTTTAAGGTTGTATTTATTCCAGGCTTAGTTATATTAAGAATTATACTAAAATGGTCGGTAACCTGAGTGTGCAAAACAAGGGGTGTAATTACAGAAAAAGATTTGATTTTTATTCCAAAATGATCAATGCATGTCTTGCTCTCAGGTCGAGTTATTTTATCAATGCACGGGATGAGCCCTATTTCAAGCAAAGTGTCTATATATTTTTCTTCTGTGGAGTTTAAAACAGGATTTAAAATATTAAAATTTGTATCCCCGGTGAAAATACGAAAATAAAATTTATCAGAGTTGTTATGAAAATAGTAACTTTTAATTCCCTCAACAAAGCAATTTAAATTTGTGTTCGGACTTCTGTAAACACCTAATATCTCGCAAGGCTGGCCGGCCCAGTCGAAGGTAATAGATAAGGCAGTGGCTGCACCGCCCAGCAACAGCTGATTACAGCTTGCAGATAAGGAGTTGTCCAAATACACGACGACTCCGTCGCTCTGATTGATATTATCTTGTGATCTAAACACGTTATAACCTGGGATACTGTCAATCTCCTGATCATTCAACCATGCTTCCGTTAGTACAATGCAATGAAATTTAATTTTTATACCTTCCAGCAAAATGAGAAACTCATCCAAGTTTTTATAAATACTTCGAATGTTCTGATGCACCACTCTAAAGTTTAAATTATTTCCATCATATTCCTCTTTTAAAAATAAATTAATACTGGTAAAATCTTCACACTGCTCGCATTCATTTATAGGAGTTAAATTTAATTCATCATCATCTAAAAAAACAATTGTTATTTAAAGTGAACCATTAAGAGCCGTCCAGCTTAAATTTATTAATTCTCAAATGCAAATATATAGACAGAATAGCAGTAATAAAAGCAACTTACAGGAAGAAATGAAAATTATGTACTACATAAAATAACAAACCGATTAATTACTGCCCATAAAAGATTTATTGTGAATAGTCTTTGAACACAACTAGAGTTGTATTTTACCTTTTGTAACTACTCAAAAATATGAATAACTACTGCTTATAACTAAAAGAGTTCTCTCAAACGTATCTGATATGATTTTATTACACACATTATTTTAAATAAAAGTAACATTAGTAGTCCTCAATGAAAAATAAGTGTTCAGATAACAAATAAACATACCTATTTTGGAAAAAAAATTCATTTAACATTTTAAAATAATATTTATACAGCACAATAATAATATCAAAAAATTAATAAACCAAAGTGAATTTTAATTAGAAAATCATACCGACATACATTTATTATACTACAAATTGTGCAGTACTAGTGTGTTCAGATAACAAATAAATATGTAAAAAAAAAAATCAGTTACCATTTGAAAATTATATTTCAGCACAATGATATAAAAATAAATAAACCACGGTGAATTTTAATTATCACATAACATCTCTATCCATTCCTTTTATTACAATTGCTCGGTACTATTGATAATTTGTATTTATGGTTGTTCTCAATCTCTTATAGCAAATTATATCCATAATTAATTATATGACTTTGAATGTTATCTACATTTTTGTTTTTTTTCCCCATTTTTCCCATCTAAATTTGCAAAACATGTTAATATAAAAACCTACTTTTGTCATACTTTCTCTCCTTACTATAGCAATGAAGTAATGATATAAATAGTGGACAGAGTGTCAGCTATTATGTACATTAAATGAATTTAATCTAATAATAATAAATTTCAGCAGTTTATTACACGTCTGCTGTTATAAAATTACATAATATTAAAAAAAAATTGTTTTTGGTTTTATTATTAAGAGCTACATTAGTTTACTTGATACTGGACTTGGCCGGGGATCAAGCCGTGTTGGTGGCTGCTGCGTAGGTGTTGGATGGTGGCACCGGGGTCGAGCTTGCAGGGACGACAGGGACAGCGGGGGCGGTCTGTGATGGGTCCGTCGATGGGTCCGTAGACGGGCGGCGGCGGTGTGTGGCAACAGGTGTGCTACGCATCGTCGGGAACGCCCGGGCAATAAATGCAGTCCGGTGAACCGGCCTTTCCCATCCGGATCAGGTACGACCGAAAATAGCCATGACCTGTTAAGAATTGGGTCATGTAGTAGTCCACCTCCCCATGCCACCATTAAACCCATGGTGGGACCTGATTGATAAGTTGCGCAGTAGATCGTCCTCGGGTGTCCTGCTCCCAGCTGTGTTGCCACTGCTGGAAGGTTCGGGAGCGCTCTTCTGTTCTTGCTGTACCTTTGCCGATCTCGCCATGTCTCTAATAAATCGCCTTCCTCTCTCCTGCCAAAAGCTTAACAGGGATGGATGACTGCGGCGACCACCAGGACGGCAGGGTCGGACACTGTCTGGTAGGCGGAACACACCTGGAGCGCCGCTTGACGCTGAACCCGGGCCAGTCGCAACCTATATAGTTCTTTATCGAGAGCATCTGCTCACACCTCTGCTATATAAAGAAGAACGGACTGGACCGCGTACATCAACATACGACTTGTGCTGGATCGGGGACCTCCGAAATTGGCCATCAGCCTACTAAAAAGCTAGGCAAGTGACTACCTTAGCGGCCTAGTCCGCCGTACGAAATATCTGATCCCTCCAGCTGAACTTTTGTGTCCACCATAACCCCGAATAATAATAATATGATATTGTAAATGATTTGTTAAAACTATAAACAATATTTTATTTTAACTTAAATATATAAAATACTTAATGAATAAAAATTTTCTGTTTAATTAATTTTACATTTAAAATCCTTTTCATTAGCTTTGGCTATACAGCGTAACCTTCCATTGTTTCTTCCAGGACGATTATTTTATATTATACATTGAAAATGATATTACATTTTTTATTTTGACTCCATAGAATAGTTTATAATGTAACACGGGTTAAAAAAATCTATAATAGCCTATAACTAATGTATAAAATACGAAAATCCATGTCTGGAAAGGAAAGTATAAAAAAGGAACACAAAATTCGTTGAATATTATTTGGTTGCAGAATAGTAGCGGATAGCAATCGGTTGCAATATAATTTAAGTTAGTAACATCTGTGTATAAATTTATGTCAAAATTTATTTTTAACATAAAAATTTGTTTTTAACATTAAATTTTTCATTAAAATATGTATATGTTTGAAACCCGATCACCATTTTCAGTATCATCAAAGTAAACTTGTTATCAAAGTAAATGTTTGTCACATTAAAAAAGATATATAATTTATAATCTAGTTTTCTATTTAATTTTAATACAATTAAAACTGTTTTAAACTATATACATTTTTGGTATAATTAATAATAATAAAACGAACTAAAAAAAAAAAAAAAAAAAAAAAAAAAAAAAAAAAAAAAAAAAAAAAAAAAAAAAAACGATGAAGAACATAGTATTATAGAAACGTTTACCAATATAGACTGATGGACATTTTAATAGCTGTGTCCCCCAACCCCTCTTAACCTGTCTTTTGCCATTTGTGGCTATTTTACTATGTGTAATATCATCTACAAATATGTTTCTGGACATATTTACCAACAATGCGTCAACTCTCATCAGACTATTTTCGTGAACCTCATTATATTAGGCTGCATCAGGTCTCATTCAATTCTTGTCTTTATTCCTATTAAAAATTTTTTATTATGAACAATCTTCTCTTGTTATTTTTTTAATCGTAAGCTAAATTTAAGTATTGTATCGTTTTATTTTCTGATTTTTAAATTTGTTTAATTTATTTGAGTTTTTACCAGTTTTTTTTTCTATATGATTCATAGGCCTACTTTCTTCTCTTTTACGATATATTTACATTTCAAGTTAATGTTATGTATGAGCGAGTAATCATCGAGTTAATTTTTTTCATCGTATGTTACTAATGATAAATATTGTTAAAATTAAATAAAAAGGTCTGTTTGAATCGATTCTTATGTTTCTTTATCATTTTAAACAATGTACGATTAATTAGAAATGTTATTGCTAGCATACTTGACATAAACTCGAAGTATCACATTTTAATAACAAAACAATATGAAATTTTGAACAAAGAATTAAGAAAACCCGACTGATGTGAATAACAAAATGTCATTTATGTGAAATGTCAGGGGAAATATACAATGTCATATGTAGAATATTTTATTCATTGGATTTAATGGCTTAGAAATACTTAGGTTAGTACGATAATCACGTATAAGCATAATTCAATATATTTTGTATACTCTAAGTTAGACTGTTAATACTATAATAATGTTATATTCATATTACAAATTCATGAGCTATAACACATAGTGTCTACAAAATCTCTTGTCATAATACAAAAAAAAACTTTTGTAAATGATATATTAGGAGGGTTTACAAAAAAAATCAAACAGACATTGGAGTGGTTTATAAAAAATGGGAGATAGTTAGTATTTTTTTTTTATTTGTTTATTAAAGAAAAGATCAACGAATGAAGTTATGAATTTGGCATAAGTATATTACTTTTTAAAACAATAAAAAAAACTCTATACAACAAGTGTTCCTCTGTTTGCACTCTCTGTGCTGTATTCAACTGATAATATCCACGATATCTAGTTTCAACTCAACCTTATATTGTTGAATGATATTTTTATATAATTACTCTTGACAGTGATAAAAAATGCTTTATCAAACTTAAGGACACAAACTTTTAATGTTTAGATTTTAAATGGTCTTTTTAAAAGTGCTTAAAACATTTTTACTAAACATAAAAATTGTTTTTTATCATTCTGCCTAAAAGTTTATTTTTTCCTAGAACTGAAAAATCTTTCGAAATATTGTTTAGGTCCTAGGACTGAAAGGTCACCCATTTGCTAAGTATACTATTATTCATTAATTATTTTGAGATGAGGAATTTTGAAATTCAACCAATATAAAGACCAATGTTTGATACAGAAACTTAAACACTGTATATTACTTACTTTTGTACAAATAACCTCGAACATACAACTTTTTAGTTCATATTTTAAGTATTAAAAGTCTAATTCCGCATTATGATAAAAAAAAGTTGTTCACTCGGAGCAAAAGTGCTTTTTTGATGCTTAAACGTTTATAAAAACACGATTGCGCACCAAAAAGACTCACTTTTGCTCCTTGTGATGAAAACTACTATTAAATATATTTCGTCCCGTTTTATATACATATTTTTAAATCGAAGATCATGTGATAATAAGCAACAGCTACGTTTAAGTTGGCATCATTGAGTTACTGCTCAATTTGTAACACCTGAAGATGTTTAATTATCGACTACAAGGTAGTTCTGGCAACACGGGATAGCACCTGTTGCTGCTACCTTACTTACAGCCAGACATTTCTCAGAACTTGTGAGCATTCTCCTATTTAATGATTTGCAATAATTTTTAATTTTTAATGTTTATTGAAACATTTATTTTTTTATTATTATCAAACGTATCAAAAAACATTTTATTATTTAAATAAGACATTAATATTAATTTATTTTTTATTTAATTTTAAAAATATTATCTAAGATATATGTAATAATTTTGCTAATAGGTATATTGAAAAATTTTTATTTTTCGTTGTTGGTAAATTATTCGACATTTATATTATGGTTTTGAAATATATCATTGTTAAATCTAATTTCTAAACAATTCAATCATTTGAATGTTCTCTGTTGGAATTAGTAAAAAATAAATATTATATTTAAAAAGATACGTTTGCATACCCATGAATAAAATTTAAAATGTTTGCTAGGATAAAAAGAAAATTAAACCAAATAAAATCAAATTATTAAGGAATTACGTACGAATTTTATAAAATATTTATTTATAACAGTAAATGTTATTTAAATTTTTATGTAGTTTCTTAAAAGTTTAAATTCGGACACAAGTTTTTTTTTTTTTTTTTTTTTGGATAGAAAACATTTAAAGTTTAAAGTTCTGCATAATTTCATGTAAAAAATGCAAAAAAATTAAAATTTAATTCACTAGGATAACCTTAAAATCTTATGTACACCCATCGTTAAAAAGAAGTATTTTTCTTTCACGATACTATACAACTCCAAAAATATATGATTTTTATGTAGGAATTTCTTAAAATATTAGTTTTAAAGTTTATATATATATATATATATATATATATATATATATATATATATATATATATATATATATATATATATATATATATTATGTTTTCAGGGCATTCTCCTGGAAAAGAAACCCGATCTGGACCGCGAAGTGGCCCAGATCCCTTAATTGAGCGGCTGGATAAGGAGCGAGCCAGACGGGCGTAAGCCAAATTTAGGCCTAGCCTGACGTAATATGATAAACAATTCCAGGATTAGATTCCTAAAGAGTAGAGGAGGTTTTTTAGTGGGTAAACCCCTTTTTAGGGGAGCCCCAGACTACAGGCTAGCCACCTGTGTGCGTAATGCATTTTGCCGCCTCTCCCTAAAAAAAATATGTTTATATATATGGCACATTGTTGCCTATTCCAAAAACTATTTTTATATGGGATTCATCATAAAAAATCTAAATCAAACTAAACACTTAAACTATCAAAATTAGTATTGGTAAACTAAGACATTTTCATTTAGTTATTACATTTATAATAAAGCGTTCAGTTCTAAAATAAAGTATATTTGAGCGCATTATTAATAGGTATAGAGGGAATAGGCTAATTGTAGAGGGAGATAAAGTAAAAGTAGAATGTAACAGTAGAAAAAGAAAGAAAATTAGTATAAAAACTAAACTCTTAAAACAAATATGAACTACTACTGCTTTGAATACATTACTTTTCCTGTTTTGAGTTCACCCCCACAGTAAATTTTAACAAGTCTAGTTTTTATAAAATTATATAATAATTATTACGGTACCAATAATTTAAGTTTTTTTTTTTTTTTTTTTTTATTAAACCATCATAAATATTTTACTAAGCTGATAAAGTACCGGGTGTCCACAAATGATTATTGTACAATATCAATCATGAACTACTCCTTCATATCTCAACGTTTGATGTTCTAGGCGTTTTGGTTGTACTGAGCAATTTATATTTTGGTATAAAAACGAACATTTGAACTCAATTTAAAAACAATATTATTTGTTTATATTTTTGACAAATATATCTAAGTAAAAATAAATATTTTGAAAGATTATAATTAAATTTAATCATTAAAGTTTTGTTAAGGTAAATCATTATAGACACCATCAGTGGAAATCTGATCAGATATTCCTAAGCGCACCTTGGCCCAATAACATATTCAAGTAAACAGTTTCGCTGTCGGACCGACAACCCCGCTTAAAATCGCTTGCCGAATACTAAACAGATCGGAATCTGCCATGATTTTTTATTTATTTATTACTACTTTATTTTATTTTTTTTTTTAGTTTCGTACTGAAAGAAAATGTTAAGCGTTCTTTATATCGTGATATAGTGTAGAGTTCCAGAGGTTGGTTCATTGATATAAAGAAATCGAGTATTTGGAAATAGCATAATTTTATAGTTTAAAAAATATTTGTAGTTTTGCATCTATAATAATAATATTATTTAGTCATAAGAGATTATGCTTATTAATTTTAAAGCTTAATTATGATGCACAAAAACACCTTACCAAGCCGAACATAACAAAACTGACAGTTTGATACAATCAAACTGACATCTGATACAAAGAAATAGTTCTATTGATACTACTGTCAATAGTCGTATATCACATTAAGGTATAAATTTTCAGGTCTCCGTTTCACTATAGAGAGGAACAATCGTATTTCTTCTCCTGAAGCAGAAATTGAAAACGTGAAAAACATTAAAAATATGTTTTGAGTGTTAACATCTCTTTTTTAGAAGAATATTTGTATACCATTTACATATTATATTTTTACACAGCTTTTAACTTATGTTTAGCTAGTAGCATTTGTCCTTCAATGAAAATGTTTATTTCGTGGTCTGCGTTTAGCATAAAATATATTGCAAATCTTTCAATCATTAGTAGATTACCCATTATTTTTGTAAAGTATCTTTATGTTTATATAAAATGTTATTGTAATTTCATTTTAATTTTTTTCTTTTATTACACTAATTAGGTCATTGGAAAAATTAAAAGTTTTTTTTAGCAGGCTATAAATGATCAAAGTGTCTTCATTGGGCTGCACAGAAAACACCGAAGTCACCTCAAAACACATCCTACGTTTGTAAAATAGAACTTTATCAATAATATGCACGATATTTTAATTTGTTAGGTATTTTAAAATATATTCTGGAGTGCTACTACAAACCAGTTATGGTATATTTTTTATTATTTCGATACAAATTTTTATACAAATGACCACTACACCATAACTGGTCACTCAATTCTTCACACTTAACCTTATGTTTCATATTCAACTAACTTACAACTGTTGGTGAAACAAATACTTGATGATCGTTGCAAACATCTGGTAACCATCAACGGACCACACATAAAACGTTCAAATTCCAATCAATTACCTCATAAATATACATTAATTAATGCTGCAAATAATTCAGACTACAATTTCAATTAAAATAATTTCCATGTTTGGTATCGCCATTAACGTTGTAATGGACTGTATATTTTAATCGAAAATGATGAACCGGATGTTCTTTTGTGTTTACATAATCTGTATATTTTTTTTATATAAGCATTATAAGGCCGTTTAATGGCTCGTAGATGATAATGAATGATAATTACAGTAATTTAATAATAAAAATGGTTTAATTGATAAACATTAAGAGAATATAAGAGGCAAGCATGTTTCTTTTCCTCCTATTTTTCTCAGCTTGTGTGCAACGTAGCCAAATCTGCGCATAAAAAATGTAGTGTCCCGTAGATGAGCAGAATCTCAGTTAAATTCCGATCGGACCTCAGGGCTCTACCCTACAGGCTTTCAAAGTGTCAATTTAAATCTTATGAGAAAAGGATAATTGATTAAATCATTAGACAGCTCATAACAAATACTAGCAAATCAGGAAGAAAAGATGTTACAGTTGTAGACCTTTCAAATCTAATATGCTCAAGATGAAATGTGTTTTTGGTAGAATTTCGACCAGTGGGCGATCCTTAGTATGTATTAAATATAAGTGGGTTTTTTGGTATAATTGTTTTCATGAAAAAATTTACAAACCATATGTATTCCTTTTTATATTTCCATAGATTGACTAGATAACCCTTGAAGTAATTTCACTTAGACATGCATATAACTTGTTTGAGTATTCATGATGATTGAAGTCATGTAATAGAATGATCAATGGCCACTTTAGAAACTACCAGTACATGTACATGGCTTTAACTAATATGTAAGAGGAAATACGAAGTTTACATCCATTCATATAGCAGGTGTATAACTTTGATTGCCCCTTTATTGGTCTATTAAAACCGCTACGTTCAAATTATATTTTTGGAAAATATTTATTAATTAAATGTTGAATTAAAGAATTTTATTTTACATTTTTTCCTAAAATCTGTATTAAAAATATTATTTAATACAATTTTAATTACATATGTTTACACACTGTTTTGCTTAGTTTTAAGTTAGACAAAAATCAATTTTCTTTTACTGGCGATGTAAGTACTGATATGGGCATGATGGATAATTGACCAAACATGTATGAACCTTATATATACATAACTATCTTTATGTTCTGGTAAAGTTATGATTTGACCTGTGCAAAATTGTTTCACAAGCGATTGAAGTGGTATTCACCTCAATAAATGTTGCTTTATAACATATTCAAAATCAGACAAAATCCGTCCATAGTAAAGTAGCTGAAAATCTCTTTTAAAATCGTGTAGAAATCTCATATTTTGTGATTTATTTAATAGTCTATCTATGGGTACTTTCACATAAAAAAAATTATAGTATGGACTTTTTCTGATGTTTTATACGTTTTTTTGGGGTGCAAAATCCGAATTTGAAGTTTTTCTAAAGATATTCCCTATAATTCTCGAAATATCTGCAAAAAACTTTGAAATTTTTTAACTTTCATTAATATTTTGATTTTAACTCCGAAACCATACAATTTTTCTAAAAATATATCATTAAGAAAAATAAAGTACAGACGATTTCCAACACATGCATGCATACAGTTAATTTTTACAATCAACTTCTATGAAAATAAAGATCTTAAAAATGTTTGGTGAATTTGGCTAGTTTAAAAGTGTCGTTATTTAATATTTATTAACATTGAAGCAAATCTTTGCAATTTTTGTTTTAACAATAACACTATATATTCCATAATTGTTATTAGAAAAGATTTTATTTTCCTGATGGTTTATTTCGCATTATATAGTCTACTATTTATTTGCTGATAATATTGTTGATGTAAAATAATGTTATTGAAACTATATTTTAATACAATATTCTTGGACCATTTTGATTAGCTGTATGATGACCAATAAATCATTATGGTAAATTAAAGTTTACGTACAATAAAACCATATGATTTTTTACTACAATAATCAATTTTATAGTTTTTGTATTAAAGTAAGTTTGGACAGCCAATAAATATTATACCTGTAATAAAAAAAATCATATTAAAAATTAATTATATTTATACTACTGTAGGTTATTACTATTTTACATGTAATAAAGGCACAACCATATAATAATATTTACTTAATGAAACATAGCAAATAACATTTTGCGCATATTGAAAACAAATTCTATCATTTATTAATTTTGTTTTAAATACGATTAAAAATATTATGAAAAAATGTGGAAATGCCTTAAAACAACTATATCTTTTAAAATTTTCTTTATTTTATTACGATTTTTAGTAATCAGGTAAATCTTTACAGATTTATGGCATAAACTGTGATTGGTAATATATTAATTTTTACTATTTATTTAAAAACAGGTGTTAGTTTTCTTCAATTAATTTGAATTTCTTAGATACAGTATAGTATTTTAAAACATAGAGTTAATATATTAAAACTATATTTTAAAACATTTAGTTTTAAACTGTATTTTAAAACATTTTAGTTAATATATTTAATTTTAAATGGAGATTTGTTTTATGAGAGTCCAAGAGCGAACAATCTGCAGATAGTCATAACAAACACCTAAGAGGCTGCAAACATTTTAATTAAAATGTATGTAAAGAAAAATTTTGTGTATGAATTAATTATTGACTACGATGAAAATAACATTTAATAATTTTTTGGAAATCTCCAAAAAAATTTGAAATGACACGATTCCATGAAATTTTATAACTAAGTTAAACTACTATTAAGATACACTTAAATTATACATAAATAGATTTTAATAGGTATATTTAAATACTAAAAGCCCCAATTACATTTTTTAATTCATTACAAAATTAGATTATGACCTTTTACAAACCAATGTTAATAAAATTCAGATATATGTTTTATTTTCAATTGCTGCGAGATGATTAATTCCTAATGTTCCCCTCATTTTGTTAAAACCATTTAGAGAGGAAACGAATATATTAAGGAAGGAAATCGTAATTTTAAATGATAGTGTTATAATGCAAAGTCTACAATGCATGGCACATTACATTGCTATGATCGCCCTGTTATTGTTTTAAGGTTGACAGTTTTGATACATTTAATGTTTTCCCTCCAACGGAGGATTATACAGCTATAGGAAATAATAAATAACAAATTTAATTTAATTTGATTTTAATCTGTACTAAGCGTTTTGGGCGTTCAGATTACATTAAAATAAATAGTAAAAAACTATGTTTAGTCTTTGACTAAAGGAAAATATTTCATCACATTTTAGTTAATATTTTCTTTAAGTGTTACAATAATGTTTTGGATTAAAATTCTAATTTGAAAGGAATTTAAAAAAAATGTTTGCCTGAACAGGCAAAACCAACCTGTTTGTTTCAAGGTAGTGACGTATGCAAAGAACAAGGGTAATTGTATGTATGGTCCTACACGGAGTATTTCCGTTGGGATTTGACGCTATGGACAGTTTGTCATGCATGTCAAACTGTTTATTCGCCTTGGGCTGGTAGTCTTATGGAAGGATTGTCAATATTACAAATGCATATTATTCATTTCTGAATGTAAATTATTTCAAAGACACTAATAATCAATCTCAAAATTAACAGTTATCGTTGGTTGTTTTTAAATTTTTATATTTTTTAATTTATATAATTCATTGATAATAAAAACGTGAGAAAGCCATTAATATCCTTGGCAAACTTAGAGACAAAAGTTTTTAGTAGTATCCTACCCTTTTCACTAGTAAAATATATAATATCGCTACTTTACTACTAGTTACTAGTAAAATACTATTCAATAGTCGCTTACTACAAACGTAAAAGTATTGTTCGCACAATCTAAATATATAAAAGCGAAATATCACTCACTGACTCACGAAATCTCAGGAACTACTAAAAGGATTTACTTTAAACTTTGAACACAAGTACTGCCTCTTAGGTAATCGCTAAGAAAAGATTTTGTAAAATTACGTCAGAGCTCCGCCCCACAGGCATACGAAATTTAAATTTAATGTTATTCGTATGGAAACAGTTAATATGAATTGAGAAACCTGCAGGGTTGAAATTTGGAGTGATCTCATGGGTGCTCAATAAATAAGACGTGTTTAAATCTCGACCCCTGTAGGGCTCCGCCCCGCAGAAGCTCACAATTACTGTAGAGCACACGAGTTTAAATTTCATATGGACGATTCTCTTTGCTCATATGTACTCACTAAGAAACTTTTGGCAAATAAAGTTTTTAAGCACTTAAGGGCTCCACCCCCTAACTTCAAAATTACTTTTGAGCCTCCGGGGTTGAAATTTGACATGGACGTTCCTCTTTGCTCAAGGGTGCTCACTAAGAAACAGTTTTGCAAATATAATATTCGAAGTTCTTTGGGATTCCGCCCCACAGGACTTCAAAATTACTTTAGAGCCTCCGGGGTTGAAATTTGACATGGACGATCCTCTTTGCTCATAGGTGCTAACTAAGAAATAATACCATTATAAAATTTTCTTTGACGCTCCATCCCACAAAATCTCAAAATTAAAATAGATCCTAAGGGGGTTTAAATTTAATGTGAATGTTCCGTTTTGCTATTAGTTGCTCACCAAGAAATGGTTTTGTAAATATGGTTCATTAAGAGTCATCTTCACCCCTATTTTAGTAGCCCATTGTTGCGCAGTCGGCAGTGTTAACCATACTTTTAATGCAAAACTTGGTATTTGATTCCCCTGTTTCGGACGCCGTTTTTCAACCGATTTTCTTTAAACTTGGTAAGTGTTTAGTTGAATAGTTATATTACATCCCTCATACCTCGAAATTTTTTAAATCTTACAAATATTGATCTCTGAGACGTTGCAAAATAACTCGATTTTCCTTAGTAATATTTCAAAATTTAGTAAAATTTTCGAAATTCCGAGGTATGAGGGACCTAATATAACTATTAAACTAAACACTTACCTAGTTTTAAAAAAATCTGTTGAAAAACGGCGTCCGAAATAGGGGAATCAAATACTATGTTTTGCATTAAAAGCCTTATAGTTAACATTGCCGACTGCGCAACAATGGGCTACTGGCCCAAGGGTGAAGATGACTCTTAAGTTCTTCAGTGTTCCACCCCACATAACTTCAAAATTAATTCACGGCCTACGGGGTTGAAATTTGACATGGACGCTTCTCTTTGCTTATAAGAAACGATTTTGCAATTTTTCCTTTAGGTCTACTCTCAAAAAAAATCTCTCTTGAAATTTAACATTTATGTTCCGTTTTCCTAATAGGTGTGAACTTCAAAATGACTGTAGCGCATACGGGGCTGAAATTAGACATAGTAATTCCAATTCTCTTCTAGGTTCTCATCAACAAAAGTTTTTGCAAAATTCCTTCATAGCTCCTTTCACACTACTTCATTGTTTAGTTGTCATTCTTAAGGAAGAAGAATTCGTTGCTATTTTAAAAGATTTTGTTACCCATAAAAAAAATTCAATCTCAGGCGAAACCGTTACGAGCAACAGCTAGTAGAATAAAAATAACTTAATTGAGGTTGTTTTAACTTCTCTTCGTAAGGAAAATTATATCCATTCCATATACGTGCGGTAATCTGTTTTTTTCTTCTCATCAACATTTATAATTATATGTTTATTAAATATGTTTAATTTAACTATTTTAAAAGTATTAAAAGACCACATACTGACTAAGAGAAAACATTCATCCTCAATAATCGATGTTAAGGCATGCAGGGGACCAAACTGCGATAGTGATCACTATTTAGTAAAGGCAATAATAAAGCAGAAGCTAATGAAAGCAAGTAAAGAAGAGCAGAACAAGAGAAAGAAATGGAACTTAGAAAAGTTAAAAATTGAAGAGGAAGTGAATCACTATCAACAGACAATGGATAGAAAACTAAGTGCAGAGGACGAAGGAGGTGACATAAATAAGAGATGGGATAACTTCAAAAGAGCAGTAATAGAGGTGGCAGATCAATCATTGGGTGAAAGAGCAAAAAACAGGAACGATGATTGGTTTGATGAGGAATGCAAGCAGGTGATCCAAGAGAAAAATGAAGCCAGGGAAAGAATGCTTTGTAGAGATACAAGAAACAACAGAAATGAATATAAAAGATTAAGAAGAGTAGCAAATAGAGTGTGCCGAAAGAAAAAAGCTCAAGCTCTTAAGGATAAATTGAAGGAAATCGAAACTCTTCATGATAGACCAAACGAGTCCAGGAAATTTTTCAAAAGCGTTAAAGACCTCAATAAAGGCTATGTTGCTAAGCTGGGAGTGTACAAAAACAAGCAAGGACAGCTTATTGGGACTGAGGAAGAGATCCTCGAGAGATGGACAGAACATTTTCAGGAACTACTGGATGGACAGGAAGAGCCAGAAATCGAACATGTATTTGAAGAGTACGATCATGAAGAAACGGCTAACCCAACTACAGAAGAAATGATAGAAGTCATAAAGAATATGAAATGCAACAGATCTCCTGGGGAAGACGGGATTGTGGCGGAATTCCTGAAGAAAGGAGGGAATGAAATGACCGAGAAGTTGCATAAGCTAATTACCGATGTATGGGAGAGAGAAGATATGCCAGACGAGTGGAAATCAGGTGTAATATGCCCCATATACAAAAAGGGAGACAAAAAACTCTGTAGCAATTACAGAGGTATAACGCTATTAAACGTTGCATACAAGGTATTGTCAGGAATCATCCAAAGAAGATTATCTGTTAAAGCAGAAGAGGTCATAGGTGAATATCAAGGAGGATTTAGGCCTGATAGAGGGACAACAGACCAGATATTCACATTGAGACAGATAATGGAGAAGCATTATGAGTACGATTTTGACTTGCACTTACTCTTTGTCGACTTCAAACAGGCTTTTGACAGTATCAAGAGAAGAAAGTTATTTAAGGCCTTGGAGGAGCTGAGGATCCCTGGGAAGTTGAGAAGGCTAGTGGAGATGACAATGAGGAACACTCAGGCCAGAGTAAAAATTGGGAATAAAGTTGGCAGAAAATTTAAATTTAATATTGGAGTCAAGCAGGGAGATGGCTTGTCAGCAACTTTGTTTAATTTAGCACTGCATTGGGTTGTCAAAGAGGTAGATCAGGGGGGCACAATTTTGAACAGATTGAGTCAAATACTAGCATATGCTGATGATTTAGTGATTGTGGCCAGGTCAGAGAGAAAGCTTAAAGAGGTGTTTACAGATTTGGTTGAGAGGGCTGACCAAATAGGTCTGGTCGTGAATGAAGGCAAAACAAAATATATGTGCATGTCAACCTCTGAGGCGAGAAGGAGAGTAAGAGCTTTAGAAGTTGAAGATTTCAAATTTGAAGGTGTCCACGAGTTCAAGTACCTTGGAGCATTAGTAACAGCTGACAATGCAATGAAGCCTTGTATCAGAGAAAGGATACAAGTAGGCAACAGAGCATATTTTGCTAATATAAAGATTTTTAAAAGCAGGCTTATTAAAAGGGCAGCAAAGTTAAAAATATATAAAACATTGGTTAGAACTGTAGTCACCTACGGCTCCGAATGTTGGACGTTGTCAGTTGAAGACACGGATTCCCTGAGGCGCTTTGAAAGAAGAATTCTTAGAAGAATATTTGGGCCCGTGAGAGAGGTAGATGGAACCTTTAGAATAAGGCAAAACAATGAAATTGAAAACCACATTGGAGGAGAAGACATTATAAGGTTCATCAAAGCCCAGAGAATCAGATGGCTTGGACACCTTACTAGAATGCCTGATGACCGAATAGTCAAGCGGATAATGAACGGCAGGATATTTAGTGCAAGAAGACGGGGTCGCCCACGGTTGAGATGGATAGATGGAGTGGAGGAGGATTTAAGAAGAATGGGGGTCCGCAACTGGAAGAACAGAGCCATGGACAGACAACATTGGAGGAGGATTGTTTTGGAGGCCAAAGCCAACCCAAGGCTGTAGCGCCAGATGGTAAGGTAAGGTATTTTAAAAGTATTTGATGGTTACTATTACTTTTATCTTAAAAATAAATATCATAAATAATTAGTTTAAGGATATTTTATCAAGTTTTTAAAAATCAATAAATAAGATTATTATTTAAAAAAAACTTATAAACAAATTTTTATAAAGATTTTACAACGTATTTAATGCTCGCTAATAATTACTTGTATACATAAATTTAATTTAGCTACGGATATAAATAGCAATTCCAAGTTACTTGTAAGATAAAGTCATTCTGTAGACATGGCCAACTGGGACAGAGTCATTATGTAGGTATACATGTAAGAGCAACATTATAGCAGCATAGCTCTTGTATACATAACATTATATTATGTATGTTGGACATATACTTTACTAACAATGTTTTTTTTTTTTTTTTTTTTTTTTTTTTTTTTTTTTTGAGGGAGAGGCGGAAAAATGCATTACGCACACAGGTGGCCAGCCTGTAGTGTGGGGCTCCCCTAAAAACGAGTTTACCCACTAAAAAACCTCCTCTACTCTTTAGGAATCTAACCTGGAATTGTTTGTCACATTACGTCAGGCTAGGCCTAAATTTGGCTTACGCCCGTGGGGCTCGCTCCTTATCCAGCCGCTCGATCAAGGGATCTGGGCCACTTCACGGTCCAGATCGGTTTTCTTTTCCAGGAGGATGCCCCGGACGAACTGTGACAAACAATCCCAGTTGCCCTCATCCTCCAAAATCTTTTGGCAGACCGAGTCCACCGAAAATGCACCAAAGATTTGTGTGGCCTCCAGGCGGGGCCCTTCCCAACGGGGACAGCGGAAGAATGTGTGTTCCGCATCGTCGGGAACACCCGGGCAATAAATGCAGTCCGGTGAACCGGTCTTTCCCATACGGTTCAGGTACGACCGAAAATAGCCGTGACCTGTCAAAAATTGGGTCAGGTAGTAGTCCACCTCCCCATGCCGCCGTTCCACCCATGGTTGGACCTGCTTGATAAGTCGCGCAGTCCATCGTCCTCGGGTGTCGTGCTCCCAGCTGTGTTGCCACTGCTGGTAGGTTCGGGAGCGCTCTTCTGTTCTTGCCGTGTCCTTGCCGATCTCGCCTTGTCTCTGATAAATCGCTTTCCTCTCCCCTGCCAAGAGCTTGACAGGGATGACTCCGGCGACCACCAGGACGGCAGGCTCGGACACTGTCCGGTAGGCGGAACACACCCGGAGCGCAGCTTGACGCTGAACCCGGGCGAGTCGCAACCTGTAGCACTCCTTATCTAGAGCGCCTGCCCACACCTCTGCCCCGTAAAGAAGCACGGACTGGACCGCGGACATCAACAGACGTCTTCTGCTGGATCGGGGACCCCCGACATTGGCCATCAGCCTACTAAGGTAAGTCACTACCTTAGCGGCCTTGTCCGCTGTACGGAAGATCTGATCCCTCCAGCTTAACTTGGTGTCCACCATAACCCCGAGGTATTTGGCGGCACGAGTTGATGTGACCACCTCCCTTCCCACTCGAAACGGGACGACGGTGTCGATCCTCTTCTTCGTAAGAATCACGATCTCCGTCTTACTGAGAGCAAGTGAGAGACCGTGATCGGACATCCAGTTGTTGACCACCCGCATAACTCGGTTCAACTTCAGTTGGGCCAGCTCAACGTTGCGTGCAGCAATGAGAGCTGCGACGTCATCGGCGTACCCAACCAAAGTGGTTTCCTCAGGCATCTCGGACCTCAGGAGGCTGTCATAGGCAACGTTCCAGAGATCCGGGCCGAGTATTGAACCTTGTGCGGCACCAGAAGTGACTTCCATCGTCCGCGTTCCGTCCCTCGTGTCATAAATCAGGCTTCGAGAGCGTAGATAATCCTTGACGAGCCGCAACAGATATGCAGGAATACGAAAGGTGTTGCGAAGTGCATCCAACATATCGACCCACCTCGCCGAGTTGAAGGCATTCTTGACATCAAGCGTAACAAGAAGCACTACTCGGCGGGAGAAATGGTTGTGGCTCTCGGCTCTCTCCACAGCTCTCTGAACTTCGGTGACAGCGTCGATCGTTGACCGTCCCTTTCTGAAGCCGTACTGACGGGGGCATAAGTCCCCGGCAGCTTCCACGGCAGAAGTCAGGCGGGAACGGATCAGCTTCTCGAACAGCTTCCCAGCCGTGTCCAACATGCAGAGAGGCCTGTGGGACGACGGCAGCTCGGGATCACCTTTGCCCTTGCTGATCAGTACAAGCCTGGCTGTTTTCCAGGGAGCCGGAAACACCCCTTCTACCAAACAGGCATTGTACATTCTCAACAACAAGTCAGCGTTGATTAAAAATACTTTCTTTAAAGCCTCACTGGGAATCCCATCCGGGCCAGGAGCCTTGTTGCTCTTCAGGGAGAGAACGGAGGTTTCCAGCTCCTCGAAAGTGAAAAGTGGAACGTCCTCTACCCGTCCGAAGTCAACCGGCGGTCGCTGTGGATGTTCAGGAAACAACGCAGCGACGATCCTCCCCATGGTGGCGCCCTCCATGATGGAAGGTGGAGAGCGGGCGCCGAGTTTCTGTGTTACAAGTTTGTAACCCAGGCCCCACGGGTCGGAATCAACGTCGTCACGAAGTCTCCTCCAGCTATTCGCCTTGCTCCTGTTGATCGCCTGGCGGAGAGATTTTCTCGCAGCTTTATAGGCCTCCGACTTACGAACTCTGTCTGCGGGAATTCTCGCTCTAGTGGCGGCTCGTCTAGTTCTTAAACATGTTCTCCTGAGTTCCGCAATCTCTTCAGTCCACCAGTAAACGGGTTGTTTGTCGCGTCGGGGTTTCCTTCGCGGCATAGACTGGTCGCAGGCCGAGACGATAAGTTCCATCGTGGATGTTACTAGTGCCTCGGCTCCAGCCTCACCAGGATTCCCCTGCGCTCCCCGAGAGATGACTTCGGTTAACTTGACCACGTCCAGTTTGTTGGTGTTCCACCGGCGTGGCCCTTCCCGAGATGCGGAAAATCGACGATTTGCCTGATCATGCAGGTCAAACACGATGTATTGGTGGTCGCTACCCGTGTAGTCCTCGACAACCCTCCAGCCAGAGATCCTCGGAAGGAGCGACTCAGACGCAAAGGTGACGTCAGGGATCGTGCCTCTCTGCCCGGGGCGCCGAAAAGTAGGTGTGTCGCCCTGGTTGAGGACGACAAGACCGGCCCTGGCGATGAAATCCAGGATGTATTTCCCCCGGGAGCTGGTAGAGGGCATTCCCCACTCGACGGCCCTGGCGTTGAAATCGCCACCAACGACGACATGCCCGGTGGTGCCGAGAACGCACTCCTCTAGGCTATCTATCTTGTCGCGAAAGTCCTGGACGGCCTCGTTGGGTGTGAGGTAGCAACTGAAGATAGTCACGTCCCTACACCGAACCCAGACGAATCCTCGGCCGCGCCCGTGACTCCGCACCAAGACATCCTGTGTATTACGCGCCCAAAATGCAGCAGTACCGAGGCTGTCGGAGATCCAAATGTTTGGGTCTCTGTCCCGATACTGTTCGCTGATAAGGAGCGCGTCAGCACCAAGTTCTCGGGCGAGCTGATCTAGAAGGTTATCAGCTCCCCAGGATCTATGAAGATTGGCCTGGAGGATGCGAATTACCGGCCGCTGCCTTTTGCCTGTTCAAGTGCGGCTCTGAAGGCACCGCACTGACCAGACCCGGGTAAGTGACCGAGGGCACTGGAGCCTGAATCCTTGCAGAGGAAGCAGGATGGGCTCGAGGAACATTCCTTGCGTTTGTGGCCCTGGCCTCCACACTGGAAGCAGTTGGCACTCCTGTCGGGCCCGTTACAGTTTCGGGAGGAGTGGCCGAAACCGAGACAGCGGAAGCATCTCGAAACTACCACCCTCCGTTTGAGCCTGCAACTGACCCAACCGACTCTGAGGTGCTGAAGGCTAAGCAGCTTATTGGCGTGCTTTTCGCCCATCTCAGCAACAGCCATCCTGAGTTGACTTCGGTTAGGCTTTGTCAGCCATACCCTCACTCCATCAGCCGGTATCTCCGGGAGTGCCACCTGGATCGCACGGGTCACCTCATCTTCGGTGGAGAGGGCATCAAGGTCCCGAATCTCGACCGAACATTTCGGTTCTAGGGCCTTGATGGAGCCTTTGTCCCCAAGTGCAGTCTTGAGGGAAGCGGCAAAACCGATCTTGTCACTCGACTTCCCCAGTTCGAGGAGGACATCCCCGTTCTGGGTTCGCCGAATAGACTTGATAACGGTGTCGGTCTCTTCCGGTTTGGCCTGCGATCTAATCTGACCCAGAACATCAGCAAAAGATCGCCCCCCTAAGGGCTTGATCAAGATTGCCTCCGTCCTGGGCTTCTTAGGCCTGGGTTGTTTAGGCTTTCTGACAGACTTGCCAGAGGCCTCCCCCACCGGGTTTGAGACTTGCGTCCGCTCCACCCTCGACGCACTTTTCGAAGCTGCCTCCACTTGCTTCTGCCTCCTCCTTTCTTTCTTAGACAGGCGCGTCTTCCAGCCCCCCAAAGGTGTTGAGGCAGAGTTTGCTGCCAAGACAGGATTAGCCGCCGGAGCAGGAACCTCTGCAGGAGTAGCCGCTGGAATCGCGACAGCGCCCGGGGCGGATTGAGTAGCCTGGACAGGAGATGTCTGCGATGCCGCAGTGACAAAAACCGGTCTCGGCACTGAGTCCACCTCAACAAGCTCAGGGCTTTCCGGCGAAGAACCGCTCTGCCTCTTCTTTCGCTTTCTGGCTTGAGTCTGGGACTCAGCCAGATGAGCTTGAGGCGAAGCAGACATAACTCGGTTCATAACGTCGCGCTCCTGCTTCACTGCCTTCAGCCTGATCTTCCGGCATTCCTCGATTTCGCCAAGGAAATCCTCGAGTTTTGGAATTCCGTCCTTAATCGCCTTGTTGACGTTCTTCTGAATAAGGAGAGCCTTGGCCATCTCCTTCAAAAGATCGTTCATTTTCTTCAGACATGAGTCTTCCTCCTCGTTGGCATCGTCCTGCTGCTGCCGAAGCATTTGCATCTCGAATGCCGGACGAAGAGGACTCTTCCTGGGAGGAATTCCTTGCATCCCGGCTAGAGGTGTTACCGGCTCAGTCACCCCCATACCCAGCTTAACCTCATCCTTCTCCTTTCCGGTTACGGCCGACGATCCGGCGACGCCAGCAGCCTTGAACGGGATCGGCGGAGGGGAGGCTTTAATTCCCCCCGTCGGCGTCCCAGTCTTCGAGGTCGGAGACCTCTGCAGTTTTGAGCTGCGCTTAAAGGCGGCCTGCTCATTCTCCTTTAATTTCGTGTTTTGGTTTTGAAAATCCATACTTTTGTTTCACCAGCGCATCGTGCGGCAAGAGGCGGCCCTTCATTGGCCGGGAGCGGGTACACCCTCGGAGGTCTACCCCCCGTAGGAGATAAGACACCCCTACCCCAGGACTCTGGGGCCCGAAACCTCCGTTTGCCCAGCACCGATACACAAAATGTGCCGGACGTGCTGGGGGTCGCACCGTGGCAATGCAGAGTCCGATCTCTGCATCCATGCCGCACTTCCTGACTAAGGTCCGAAGCGGCTGGCTTCTGACGACACACTGGAGGAGACCATCGGCAGTGCGAGGCACACATCAGTCCCTGCAACACAACAGGGACACTCCCAGGACCCCCCAGCGTGCGCCGGTCGAAAGAAGGTGGAAAGACACCCTTGATTCGGGGTCGAAAACAAGAAGGTGAGCAAGGTTAGCTCAGGAAAGAATAAAGACGGTGAGCTAAGACCTGAAAGATGAGAAGAAAGGCCCTAGCTCGGGAAGAACTGTGAGGAGGGTCTCACAGCTTGGCTCAGGTACCCCGGGGTCGCCAAGAAACACCCGTACAGTGGAAAGCCCACTGCCCCTGAGGGGTTAACCCTGAGAGGTTACTAACAATGTAAGTAAAATAAATATATTAATATTATAAATTTTATATACTGGTTAGTATGATTTTAAATTAAAATATTTTGCTCAAAATTTATAAGAAAATAAGTTTCGTTTTTTTAACGGTCTGTTGAGATAAAATGGTCAACATTAGTGATTCTAATATTTGAACGTTGAACTTGTAAAGTAAGAAACGAAAAAGCGGTATTTTTTGTTGTAAACACAAACGACTGTCGGCTTAAAACTAGTTACACAATTCTTGCGCATAACAAAATTACTCATGACACATACAAAAATAAGAAAGATTAGAAAAATCTTTTTAATTCATGTTGTTTTGTTATTGTGGCTCAAGTTACTTTTTGAAATCAATTATTGTAAAGTGACAAGAAAATTGTTTTAGTTAAATGTATAATTTTTTTCTCTCTTATCCCCTACGAAATATGTTTATGTATCTTCGAAACATTTACTAAAAGCTAATTTATAGTTTAATATCCGTTAGTTGGTCAAGTAACAGATTTTTGCTGTCCTAAAATCGAAAATAGCTTAGTGGCTCAATTGGGCTAGATGATGTTTATGTTCCGAATAATGGAGGTACCGGTATGCCAGTTTTTTACCTGAAAATAAATTTGGCATTAAGTCTCGTTATTTACAGAAATACAATTTTCTTTCTGTCATTTGTAGAATTTTTCTGGGAGATTTCAAAAGGGAGCAGTAAATGGTTTGGAATAAGAGAAAGGAAAGGGGAGGTTTAAGACAATATCGTCAACTTATAGGGCAGTTATGGCCCTGGGTCTGACAAGGTATTAGTTTTCAATCTCCTATCGGACCACCCCTTTAAGAGACTGGTCTTAGCTGCCACTTGAATTTGCTATTTTAACTACGAGTTGTTTATAAATAGCTTTCTTTACCTGTGGAAACTTGTCCCGAATGTCTAATAAAAAAAATAAGAAATAAAAATAAAAATAAACGTATTTACATTATTTATGGACAATATTGTAATTCTGTTTGTTTCTTAATTTTTGACTAAAATGAAACATAAATTGTATTTGAATTAAGTAAAAAAAACGTAGTAATAGTGTTAAATTTAATCATTTTTAAATATAAAATTCAAACAGTATTCATTTTCAAATATACAATAATAAGTAAATTTGATTTCACTGGTACAACCATACGTGTAATATAATTGTTCAAAAGGAAGCTGAACGTGAGTTTCCTCCCTGGTGGCATTTGATGTTATTGTTTACTTAACGAAAACGTATTCTGTTTTCCAAATTCCCTTTATGTACATTACAATTCATCTGTGTTTAAAATATGTCATTACGATTCTTAATTACGTTTGAGGTTTATTGTAGAAAGTATATATTTAATATTGTTTATAACGTAGGTGTTTATTCAAGAAGTTTAAATCAAAGATAGTTTTACGAAGAGGATTATTTTGATTTACATATATATTTAATAAGTTATATAATTTAAGTTAGCGGCAATGTGAGGCAGGTCTTAGGAGCTTTTAGTTTAACAATAACTTTGTAGTACCCTCAAAAACATAATTTAAATGTTTTGATTAAAATCATTTTAACACCATGGATGCTTTTATTATATACTGTCTATTAAAAAATTAAGAAATTGCAGTAAAGCAGATCTGGCAAGTGAATAATACTTTTTAATGAAAATTTAAATATTAATCGTAACACAATTTTTATTGTGAGCTGATTTTTTCTGGACAGCCGAACATTTTATAAAAGCAATAAAAAATAAAGGGAATCATCAATACACTTAACCCTAAAAGAATACAATTTACACTGTTTGTAGTGAGATACTCATTGTAATGAGGTTGTAATTTACATTTGAGAATGTATTGTATTCTTTATATAGTTGATTACCACATTGTTTTCAATTAAAATATAACAAGTTTAATATATATGCGTTGCATATGCGGCATGCAAACGTTAACAGTTAACATTACGAGGAACTATTACTATAAATCTATCAGTTAATAAAAGCAAACTATTAAATACAAACATTGTATATGTTAGTGGGGCATCTCGAAAGCCTATCTGCTAGCGTCTTGGAATTCGGTTCAAGAGGTCAAGGGTTCGATTCCCGTTTTGTCCACAACAATTTGATGGGTTTGGACCGTTTTCCCTTAAAAGCGTTTAATGTATGTTGTACAATCCTCTTAATAAAATGCCTCTGGAGTAGACCCCAGCTCAATAAAACAATGAGAGAAATAGGGATGGACTCACAAGAGCAAAAAGCAAAGCACATAAGGAGACTGATGGAGGGAGGTTGTTGAGGGGAGGAATGAGATTGTAATCTCCTTGGGGACGTTGTAATGGCGGTTAGCCGGGGATGATATCCAATCTATCAGAGGAAGTTAGACTGTAAAACGATTCTTCATATTTGTCACAACTATTCAAACATATTTTTGGTTCTTCATAAGTTTGATAGTGTATGATTATATTGAAGAAACACATAAATGAAGCGATTTTTAAATGTGGTTGCAACTGACAAATTTCTCTGCGATTTCTTTAAATCTAAAGCTTACTTAGCTTTCAAACCCAATAAAGGTTTTCTAAAAAAAATATACACCGGTGAAAGTTATGGGTATGTGCTGTGATATGTTATCAGATATTCTTAGTGTGAGAGTTTAACAGAAGTAGAGAAAATTGAAAATTCAATCATATGGGTATGTGAATGTCATTAAGCTTCTCACATAGAAACGTATAGGTTTTTAAGCCCCGTACCCTATGTTAAGCGATTCTAAATTGACATTTGTATGTAAATATTTGCATTTTAATGCTTCCAAAATTAATAAAATAGTAGGATCCACTGTCGTACCCACGTTTTTACTTCTTATCCTTATAAACATGGTAACTTGTAAGTTTCGAACTCACTGCATTAAGCTCACACAGTAAACAATATCGGTCTACATAGTCTTTAAAGTAATCTTTTCTTCAAGAATGTTTAATATAATGTGGTTTTAATTAATTTTGACGTTTTTTCATAGTATATTTTTACTATGGTAACTGAAACAACATTTTACAGACTGAGTATGGAAGCATATGAATCAGAAATGTTCGGACAGCATTATTTGTTTATCAAACTGTCCGATTTATTACACTATAAACAAATTTGTGTCCCAACAAATTAAAACCTAAAACATTTTAGTGTTGCAGTTCGCTATAAAACTTAGCACAAATAATAAAATTTTGTATTTTTGTTTTTAATTTTAGCTTAGTATTTCTAAGTTATCGTTTGAACTAAAACAAAAATTAAAATAAATTTATTTTCCTGTCCCTTTAAGAAGAAATAACCCTAAGAATGAGAGCCTAAACCCTGACTTTTGAACAATGTTACACGCAAGAATTATGAGAGCATCGTTTGTTATAGCCTGGGATCCAAATGTTCCAAAATATGTCATATGTTGTTAGGGAAAAAGGATTAAAAATATGTCATTCCAAAAAGGCTTTCAGTTAATCATTCTTCATTGCTACAAAATATTACCTTCGTTAAAATCTAACTATAACCTATTAGATCAATATGATAAAAATTCACCTTGTGCTGTTCGTATGCCACTTAGTACATAAAATGATAATATTATACTCTAAAACAAGCTCCGTTTGTTCGGGCAAAGTTTTTTCGCTCCAAGGATTTTTGATTTTTTTTATTTAATATGGGGGGTTTGGCCACCTAGGATCGATTGGAGTTGGTCACATGGCTGGGAAAATTCCGGGTTTCGCGCTAGAGCCATTCAAAGTTCCCATGTTATCCTAATGGAGATTTCATTAATTGAACAAAAATCAGCTGATAACTGTAGGTATAAACCAATGTGTTATATCTTTAACCTGTTGCACCCGTCGGTTTGGCGAGCAAGCGAAGCGAACGAGCTCGTCTTTAAAATGGAAGAGGGCGAGTGAGCGGAGCGAACGAGCTTTGTGTGAGAACGAAAGTAATAATTTTACCAAGCTTAAGCTCGGTCCCCCTGGTACTAATAATAAAGAAAAACAACAATCTTATTTGAAGTAATTACTTAAATAATGCTTTGATGAAGCCTATATTAGTAATAACATTTAAATAACAACTTTTCAATTATTTTTATAGGTAATAGTACAAATTGTATAACATATATTTTCAATCCTAAGATCATATATCTATGCTTTTTATTTAAAATTGACAGGCCAGAGTTTGCCTGTGTTTCATTACGTACATGAAAACCACGAGTGAAGGGGTCAAAGTAGATAAGTTTATTTATTGGCTTGATTTTTACGTAAACTTAAAACAATTACATACTTCGTAATTTGAACTATTGAAAATATTTTAGGACTTAAGGACTTGATTTACTTGAATGTAAAATTTCTTCTTTAATATAATTTTGACATAGTAAAATACAATAACTTATAATTATCATTTTGCTCAACATATTTAATATTATTAACTTGGGAGCCGAAAAGAACTTTCCCAAAACTTTTTGTGCTATCAACTCGCATTAATTACTCAGGTAATACAAAAAATGTAGTTATGAATTCCAAAATATAAAATATTGGTTCACATTCACTTTTATAAAACATTGTATTTACTATACGAACAACATATGTACAATGAATGTCTGATAAATTATAATTTACATTTGACAATTTTAATAATTAACATGTTAAACATCAATACAATAAATGGCAAGCTAAAAAGCTATTTAAATACTTCCTGCAATGAAATATGTATTTTTTGTTTTTTTTTTTTACAAACAGAGTTAAAATCTGGAACCAGTAATGTAGAGATGGATGTTATTGTAGCAATAGGTATCCACTGTATCCAATTAAGAAGAGTGGGAAATGAAAACCGTTGAGCCCCACTGGGGTTCACTGTGAAGGTAATTAAAACGGAGGACCAATTACTTTTAATGGACACTCGTTCAGGTTATTTTACGGGGTAGTAAACGGATATAATTTTTTAACTATTAAAAACCGTTTCCAAACGGATTAATGTGTGGTTAAAAATTAATTTGACTATCATAGTAACATTGAAATTTTTAATGTTATTTAAAATATGTTATAAATCAATATAATATGAATTAAGTTTCAAAATGTAGTTTTAAAATGTATATTTTCCGTGTATTTAATCTTTATGCAATTTTCAAATTTTTCAGTATGAGCTGTGCCTTAACACTTGTATTTATAAATTAAACTCATCAAATTGGTGAAGGCCTGTAGATGTAAAAAACTTTATTTCTTGAGACCGATTTCAAATCAACTACGATTCTTCATCAGTCATATGCTATTACTAGTTCTTAGCGCACATTAGTGTTTGAACAATTTTAAAATGTATATTGAGATAAAAAATTATGTAACAATATTAAATTTAAACTACCAACCAATACTTTTTTTGAAAGATAATTACATAGAAAAAATTTTTTTCTACCTATATGTAATTAATTAGACGACTATATACTTGTATAAATTACATGTGTTTGATGCGTTGATTAATATGTACTGAGATATCAAACCATTGGGTTTGGCGCTGTAAAATACACGTATTTTAGAATAAACCTCAGCATTATAGTTGAGAGTATTCTGTATATCAAGCCGGAGCGTCTGGCTTTAAGCACTGTTATATGTCTTTCTTTATCCCTGAAGCTAAACTTATCGCAAGTTTATACTTGCTTCAATTTATGTCATAAATGACTTTCAAGGATACATTTCACACAATATTGGACACAAATGTTTACAGAAAGAAAGCTTGTTCAATTTTCAAAGCATATATTTGCCAATAAACCATCAATAGCTTGTTAACATTTTTATTATATTCAAATCTGTACATTGAATATGCTTAGAAGTTGATCAACATCACTTTGTTGTTTTTTATAGCCAAAGTTAAAACGACCTACGTGACCTTTTCTTTAAAATACAGGGTGATTCAAAAAGAATGACCCGATTTTAAATTTGATATTTTTGATAGTTCCGCATTTCCGCCACTGAAACTGCATTATCTACAACAAGGGTGGTCTAGAGTTTTAAAAAATCACCTCTAGATGTCTAATTAAGCACTAACTGTGGGTGTGGCGTCAGTTACAAACTTTGGTCATAAACCAAGGTTTAAGGTCCCTACTTTTTTAGGAAAGCACAGTGAACTCTGCATCTTACCTAGAAGTGCTACGACATAGGCTATTTCCAAAACTTACTGCTGACACTTACAGCTTCATCTATTAGCAAGATTATATCATCTATCGACAAGCACCGCCACTCTACAAGCATATTCGCGGTTTTCTCAATACCACTTGCCCTAGACGTTGGATAGGGTGCACAAGACCGCGAGGCACGGCTTTCCATTCTTGGACTCCAAGGTCACCTGACATAACACCGAGTGTTTTTTTCCTGTGGGGATGCGTAAAAGAACATGTTTAAGTTTCTTCCTTAGCTATTGACATCGAGGAGCGTAAAACCAGGATATGTGAGATGCAGTAGCTACAGTCCAAGAAGACATATAGTGGACAGTTTCTAATGAGTTCGGCTATTGTCTAAATGTCGTCCGAGCCTCCAATGGAGGGCACATTGAACATTTGTAGTACATCATCAAAAACTTTATGTTTCTGTGAGTAATTTGATGTAACATTTGTTTGTGTTTACCGTTATTTGAAACAATTTTAGTTTTCTGAAATCAGGTCATTCTTTTTTAATCAACCTGTACATGTTGTTGGTGGGGTATATTTAAATTATTTGACCTTTTTTGGGCTTTCCCACTTCCAGAAGACGCTGTCAACGTCCGTTTTATGGTATGATTTTTCACACGTCAGGCCTTAAAAACCCCATACAGAAAAAAACAACAATAACCTCACATTGATACACCGTCGTATCAGGAACCCTACAAAAAATTGTTTCCCATTTTCAAAGGTCCTTCTTAGCTACTATAGAACCGAGGCCTATCAACGATTGTTTTATTTTATTTGATTTTAATAACATATACCAACACTACTTTAGATTGAACAAAACAAAAGACTCTAATTGTGTAGAGAATTAACAACGATACAAGTTTAAGCCAGAGCATGAATCTGCACAAAGTTTGTATACCTTTGTAAGTGTATAGTGCTCTCTGGGGACGACCACAACAACTAAGTTAGTCCTATCCGCATGTACGATGTTACAGATTTATGTTATTTATGTATTTTATTAACTCGAAGCAAATGATTTCGGACTGAAAATAATAAATACCGAATCTGTTTGGAATATCCAATTTGAAAAAATGTTTCTAATATAACGAATTTTATTATGAAACGATGCGCTAATTATTGTTACCAATTATTTACTTAAACAGACCACTATTATTGTAGCTAAGACAAAACTAAAAATATTAAATAGTCATTGCTTTGCCTAAAGGTCATTTTGGTATACAAATTACAAAAGCTGTTTTACTTATTTGGTAAGTAAACCAGGAGTATTTGTTAGCTTATAATATTACAATAGTTCATGGTAAAATAATCCCTTAAAAATATAAATAAATTAATAAAAAAATTCAAAACTGTGTACTGACGTAAGATTTTTACATATTTGTGTTTTCGCTTTAACATTTATGTAATCAATGGTTCAAAGATAAAGGTCAATTGGGAACTTATGTTGAAAGGTCCTCTTGGTTTCATAACTATTTGAAACGGACACTAAAACAATAGCACAACAATCATGAATGTCATAATATCATGACAATGGTCTCATTGGTAAAGGTTTTGTGTTTCTGCAGTATTATTATATTGTTGTAAAACCACAGATTCATTTTAAAGCTTCGTGTTATATTAAATGCACACAATGGTAAAAATAAGTAAAAACATGGCCTCAAGTATACTTTCTGATGTGCTCCACATAGAATTTGTCTTCCACATTCACTGACTATAGCACCCAAGAGACCATTTTGGTGTCATTCTCTTAGTAGCTTACTCAGTCATGTTTGTTTTATCAAACTTTACTACACTTTTGGATGTGAATATTAATTTTGCAAAATTAGATTCAGTTGTGACGGGTGTATGATTCTTTTCAACTGACCTGTAATAATTTACGAATGAAATACACTTAATGAAATAACAGCTCTTAAAACTGAGTATAGTTTTAATTAAAACTCTTATTACTAAATTGAGACATAATAAATTTTTATAACTTATGTAATATCAAATTCACTATACTATAATGCTAACTTTTACATAGTGAATTGTTTAAAATGTGTATTTTAAAGCTTAAAATTATTAAAATTCGTTACTAATGTGGAAGCTTCAAGACATGTAATAAAAACAGAGACGGCAAGATAATTTTAAACACAGCTAAGTTTTTTCAAGCCTCCCAACAGGGCTTCACATACGTAAAAAATTTATATGTTTAGTGAAATATAAAAATTATATCTACACTTTTCTAAATACATCCATCGTACATTATTATATTCAAAATGTCATTCCGGCTAACCTTTAAAGTGTAAGTAGTTTAAGATATAGTCAAATTAGATAATTTTCTTTATCTGTTGATCCCAAAGGAACCTCAACAGAAGTTTTCTATATTCAAAACTCTTTGCTTTAGATTCAGTATTTTGTAATCAACTATGGATATGCCACAGTTAAGATGCAAATTTACAATGTTCATGTTTATACTATAAGGATTCATTTGAGTTAATACAATTAACTTCATAGATTTAACTTCATGTGGGTTGGTGGCAAAGTAGAAGTGTGGTATTGGTGGGCGGGAGTGTGGGAGATCACTGATGTTGGTTCAACGTGGATGAATCGACCTCGGGGAGACGTGTTGGCGATTCATCGATGTTTCCGATCTAGCCGGTGCGCGGTGGTTGAGTAGAAGACGGGTTTATCAATAAATTACTAACATTGTTTATCATTAACACAAATTCTCTTAGTGTACCATATATCTATTTTCTTTAAACTAACCAATCCCTTAAATAATGTAATGAAATACATCTATCTATACGTAGCGAAAAACTTTATTTATAGTTATATTTTTATTGTTAACTACGTATTAAATGTTTTTGCATAGAAATTTGCAAAAAATATATTCTGTTGTAAATAGAAATCTATAACCATCAATTTGCATTTTCAAACCTTTCAAGAGGCTTATGGTAAAGCTTTATTGTCAGTGAAATGTAATTTATCATGATAAAATGTACATTTTTTGTATTATATTGTAGAAATATAAACCACTAAGTGGTGAACGTGTGATCGGTCAAATCTGACTGGACGGCCGATAAAGAAACTACAGGTTGTAAATTATAAGCCGCCGGCGCCGCCGTCACGCTATAACACTATACAGTCTCCACTCTGTATTTATCTGGCACGATTCTTTAGTTTTAAAGTTTAGAGGGTGACTGGGTTGTTCTATTGCTGTTTGCCTTAATCATAACGCAACCTGTGAATGTTACGATAACATAGTTGAAGATTATTCAGTCTTAATAATTTGGAAGTTCCAAATATTTCCCATACGAGAAGATGAATAACCTATTATACTATACAGTATAAGTCGTATGTCTATTTGTTATCTTAGCAGAAATGAATCTGTTACCAAAGCATTTACCACAAGTCCAACCCCACGCCAGTGTCCTGCCACATGACACCATCACCCAGGCTATTGATTGTGGCTAAAACATAGCTGGATAATTAACAATTACTGGAGCCTTGGCCACTATACGGGCTGGATCGGGTGACCACAGACACATCAATGTCAGCGGCATTTTTTTTTTTTTTTTTTTTTTTTAATAAGCAAAGTTATTAATAAGCAATACCGAAAAATTATTAATAAGCAATGTTATCGTCATTATCATCATCGTTCATTTTTTCTACTATATATTTACTTTATTTTGCAATTAAATTTTAGTTATTATTACCATCACAAAAATAGTTTCAAAGGATATTTTAACAGTTATATAACCCCTCCAACCAATTTTGTCATTTGTGGTTATGATAACCAAGTGTAAATACAGTATAAAAATGTGTTTTTGAATAAGTGGCAACACTTCATTAACTCTCATCAGACTATTGCGTGCATCCTTCGACATTATTTATAATTTTTATAAATATAATCGATAATATTACTGAATCTTCAGTAAGTGCTAAACATCAAAATTCATTAAGTTGTAATATGTATTAATAGTTCTTTTGAATAAATATTTCATTATAATTAACTTTATTATTGCAGAAAGATGTAATGATTTTTTCAGTAAATTCAGGTGCAAAAATCATTTAGGATAACCTAAAGTTATAAATTTTCAGGCAAAACAAAAAAATAATGATTTGGAAGATTTGCGACATGTAAGTTGATGTTAACCTTATATTTTGATTTGAATTCCATTACAAAAGAAATTGTCTAAGCAATTAAAATTTTGTTGAGAGACCGAAGTCCTTTGTTAACTACATGGTTGTGAAATGAAAATATAATGCATTCCTTTAGCATAATTTATAAAAAAAAGCTTCAAAGTTTTGTGACTCTCTGATTAATGGTTAATGACTCCCGATCGTAATACTAACATTTGACAAAGTGTTCACTTTCAAAGCAAGCAACTTCTACATTTTTGTCCCAATAACTTATGAACCGCATGGTCTAGTTTCTAATGTTTTACCCAATTAAAGTGAAATACAATATGTAGAGTTTTTTTTTTTTTTTACAAACACTCTTAGATTTTACTGCTTACTGTAATGAGTTCGATTTATTTCACCTCGTTACATTGCAAGGAAACATCAGTGGTTTTCATATTAGTTTCCTAAGACCCCTTCGTAAAAAATTGTTTACAAACATTACACATTTTTTTACATTGATTGTTTAAATTTTCTCCCAGAATCACTGATAAAAAATAATTAAAAATAAAATTTAAACAGCTTGGATGTCATTGGCATACAAAGTCATTTATGAACTCCTAAGTATGAGATAATTAGTTGATAGGTGCCTGACCAAGTACTTCGTGGTAATGGAGCAATAAGGGCGAGGAAATTGTCTATGTAATGGGGAAGGTACGAGAACCCGTGGCAAACGGCTCCCTGAGGAGGTGATATCTCACTGTTAAACCTCTGTGATAATCGTAATTATTGTCTTTATCAAGTCTCAGACATGTTTTTTGTAGATAATATTTTACTGGTTTCCTATTAAAACTTAGAAGGGAAAATTGTTTTCATTTTACAAGACTCAGAGATGTTTTTTACAATTTTTCTTACATCATAATGTCAGTAAACTTAGGTAAAATAAGCTAAATTGTGAAGAAGCTGTTTTTTAAAATATATTTTAAAACACAAATACAAAGGTACTAGAAATCATCCTCCACTAGGCTATGTTGCAAGGTTTTTTTTAATAATTTTTAAAAACAAGATAATTTGTAAGGTCATAGTGTGTGTTTGTTTCCTTACTACACGCATTTCTTCTCCTGTAAAAAAATAAATAAATAAAAGACGTTTGATTCAAGTGTTATATAAATTGGACCAAAATTCAATTTAGTAATATTTTAATATTTGGATTTATTTTACACATTAAATAAATGAAAGATGACTTCTAAATCGACTTGTATGAGTTATAGTCAGGGAAATTTACGAGAAAATAGGGCCGAACCTCGGACAAATTGTACTCCCAAATATTTTGTCGTTGATGGGTCAAGTGACAAGTAGTAAACGTGGAAAAAAAAGTTTACCAAAATCGAACCATGGGAAATTGGTAAAAAGCCACCATTTTTAAAATCTCATATACCTACCATGTTAATGGGCTGGGTGGCTTATGAAGCACTTTACACTTCTTAGGTTATGTGTGAAATTAGTTAGAGAAATTCAACTTTAAATATCTTATTTGTGACGTCAATGCTAAATTTTGAGACATTTCATAACATTATAGTCCTAATGGGGGACGGCCCACCAGGAGTCAGAAAAAATTCCTTAATGTAAGCACGGTAATATGTACATCAAATTAAAGGTCTTGTTTGGTAGAATACAGTGCCGCAAACCCGACCTAAAAAGGACAACCGAGCTCGAAATGGCAGACGATCAAATTTTGCATTTAAATCATAAACTTAACAAAAATATTACAATGTAATAACAAATTAAATGCAACATATATGTGTCCGGATGGTACTAATAACTTTTGAAAGGTACTTTCTGATTTTAATGAAATACTCTAAGAAGATGTAGTACAAAATTATTTTCATGAGTTTGCCATCCAATATAATTGTATTTTTCGAACGGGTTTATGATTTTTTTAAAGGGTAAAAAAGATTTTCTTCATATTTTTATACCTCGATATAAAAAAAAAAAAAAAAAAAAAAAATTAGTAATTTTAAACTTGAAACTCGGCTTAACTGATTACAGAGAAAGTACAATAATATGTTTCCCATGTTATTCTAATGGGAAATCAACACAACCTTGTATCGTATGTCGTTTATTTAGTAATATAACTGAATATAATTTTCTATGTATATTCACTAGGAAGGATTTGACTTATATTTGGCTACACCTCCATAGTAGTAAACCTCCATACTTATTCCCATGGTGTTTTTGGAGAAAACAAAAAATACCGAATTCCATTGAAAGTTCGCTGAGCACGCAGTCTGACGCGACGGGAGTACATGAGTAAATAATGTATTATGATTATTTTTTATTATACTCGGAAATCTTAAAAAATGAACAATTTGTTATACTACATTTTTTATTACGTTTAGAAATAAGGAAATACCTTAAAAACGGAATATGAAGATCCCTGTGTTATTTCTATGAGAAACAATAAAATGGTACTTTTCTCTTATTAATGAATATATTTTAACAACAAATTTGTTGTATTTTCACTGGTTATTATTTTAATTAGTTGTGATTGCATAAAACTTTCCAAATTCAGCAAACCTACACACACCTGCACTTGTGCATAGTTTCTTTAAAATTAAAAACTATTTTAAGATAGTTTTTCCATTTTATTGATTACGCAGGTCTGCTGCTACATGGGTGATTTTTTACGTCACACAGTTACTACTTATCTTTATTGACTCAAATGAATAAAGAAACTTAATTTACAGTGGGGTTTTATTGAAGTAAACTCGGAATAAGTTGTTAAAAATAGGTATTGTCCGCCATTTTGAAAATTCGCCAAAATGGCGAACTTCCCATGGAGGAATTTCGGTAAACTTTTGATGTGTTATTGATTTTACACCTACTATCCCAATAAAGCATTAAAATTTGGGAGTACAATTTGTCCGAGGTCAAAGTCTATTTTTCCCCTACTATTATACGATTATTATTTATTCCCACTTTAAAATAAATGTTTTATTTATGCACTATAATGATTTCTAACAATTATATGTGAGATGTGTCTAAATTTGATTCACTTTATAACGTCATTACATTATATTTTAAGTTACAGTATATGGAAGTTAGGAGTCCAACGATATAACTAGTAAACTTAATGGTGCCAGGAGGGCTCGACAGGACTATAACTATAAACACTCAACTTGCTCTGTGTGTAGAGGTTTAAAGTTGTAGTTTACTGTCTCAATTGTCCACATCTCTCACTTAGAACTACTGGTTGTCTTAAATATCTTGATTTATCCACAATATCGTTCTATGTTAAATCTCAGTGTGTGGTCTTGCACAAGTTACCATAAAAAGAATTTTGTGTTAAACAAAATTATCACTATTGATGGGAAATTTTATAATATTGAAGACGATAATAGTAAGAACTTAAAAATGTATCTTAAATTTCACTATACGAGTATAAAGCAATAGGAATTATTAAGAACTTTACTGTTGCAACTAGTAAAAAATTTAACACATTTTTAATAAGAAGGAGAACATTAGACAGATATTGAAATAGAAAAAAATATAACTATATTAAAGTACGGATCTTTTTTTAAGTTGTCATTTTTTTATTATTATTATTAATGATATATCTGATTTTAGACATGTCAGAGATATCCGCTTGGTAATGTGTGCTTGGTTGATGTGAGAATTCATAGAATTCTCGTATCAAGAATTTGCTGATTCTACTATTTATAGAGCTAATGATCTACAAGTTAGTTGACTATTTTTCGTTTCTTCATTTGGATTGTATTCGTCTTAAAAACTATTGGGCCGTTTGACAAAATATGCATTTAGTCTAGTAAAATTAGCTCAAAAAAATGCTAAACCCGGAAGTAATTGCAAACTTAGTGATTTTGATCTATTCTTATGTAAAATTACCCGAGAAAAACGATGGTGAAAAGTCTACCACTCTCCGAGGCTGCGTTCACCTGCTATGGCCGATTTTTCAGAATGGCGGCTGTTCTTTTGTAAGTTTTTGTTAAATATCTCTCAAACCAATAAACACAGCTAAAACATGTAAATTAGTAAAGTGTAGAGGATAAAATTGTGCACATTTTGGTATATAATATGTATTGGTAATTGCATGCTACTCTCGTTAATTAGTTCCTTAAAGATATTTTTCATTTTTCATATTGTAATAAATTTTTCCAATATAAAATGAGCTATTACGGTACTTGTAATGGTAAATCCAACCCCGACGGCATGATAACTTTTTACTTTAAGGTCCTTGGAACTCGAAAATATGGTTTTAAAAAAATTATATAAATGTATGTATGTACTTATATACGTATATATATTTATATACATAAAATCATTTTAAATCTAAGAACTTTTTCTTAAAATATCCGATTTTGATCAAATTTGGTAGAGAGGTGTAAATTAAGGTATATTTGTAGGATTTGGCAAACCAGGACGGTCGGACTGTGGGAACTGGGTTTTATGGGGTTTTTTATGGTTAAAAAAACAGTTTTTCATCTTTTTCACCTAAATTTTATAAAAATTCACTATTTTGGTTGATACTATCCAAAAGAGCATGAAAAAAACAAACAATTTAGTATTTTTAATCATTACCGTAGCTTTACCGGCTGCTGAGAAAATTAAAAATAAAGATTTTCATACATTCACCCATGTCATTCTTATGGAACTAAAAATGAACTTTAATTACCTGTAGCTAAATAACCGTTAGGTTTAGAGAAAAATGTCAAGGAATAAAAATGTCTCAAAATTACGTGTAAATTCCAAAAACACCATAAAATACAGGGTGTTCCATAAGAAATGTTTAAGTTGGCCGCCATATTGGAAAAAAGGAGGGAAATTTTGAAAAGTGAAATACATGCCTGAAAGCAAAATAAAAAAGTAATGGGGGTCCCCCATAAGAAGTATACTGTCAGAAATATAATAAAAAAGTTAGCTAATGGATCACTTTAAGAAACTCACCCTGTATACTGTATAAAATATACAGTATAACTACTAGATGAATCTCGTAAGGTTTAACAAATTGATTACACACGAACGCTTGTTTCAATATAATCCAAACAAAATTCTTTCCATTACATTCACCCATAGGAACATCCTAAAATATTTTCAAATTTGGAAAAATACAGGGTATTCCGAAAACTATGGATTACATGTAGGAAACTCAGTATTTTCAAATGTAAACGTTTTATATGTTACATATCATTTTAAAGCATTTTAGGATGTTAATATGGGTGAATGTAATGGAAAGAATTTTCTTTGGAGGATATTGAAACAAGCGTTCGCGTGTAATCAATTTGTTAATCATTACGAGATTCATCTAGTAGTTATACTGTACTGTATATTTTATACAGGGTGAGTTTCTTAAAGTGATCCAATAGCTAACTTTTTTATTCTATTTCTGACAGTATACTTCTTATGGGGGACCCCCATTACTTTTTTATTTTGCTCTCAGGCATGTATTTCACTTTTCAAAATTTCCCTCCATTTTTCCAATATGGCGGCCAACTTAAAAATTTCTTAAGGAACACCCTGTATTTTATGGTGTTTTTTGAATTTACATGTAATTTTGAGACATTTTTATTCTTTGACATTTTTCTCTAAACCTAACGGTTATTTAGCTACAGGTAATTAAAGTTCATTTTTAGTTCCGTAAGAATAACATGGGCGAATGTATGAAAATCTTTATTTTTAATTTTCTCAGCAGCCGGTAAAGCTACGGTAATGATTAAAAATACTAAATTGTTTGTTTTTTCATGCTCTTTTGGATAGTATCAACCAAAATAGTGAATTTTTATAAAATTTAGGTGAAAAAGATGAAAAACTGTTTTTTTAACCATAAAAAACCCCATAAAACCCAGTTCCCACAGTCCGACCGTCCTGGTTTGCCAAATCCTACAAATATACCTTAATTTACACCTCTCTACCAAATTTGATCAAAATCGGATATTTTGGGAAAAAGTTCTTAGATTTAAAATGATTTTATGTATATAAATATATATACATATATAAGTACATACATACATTTATATAAATTTTTTAAAACCATATTTTCGAGTTCCAAGGACCTTAAAGTAAAAAGTTATCATGCCGTCGGGGTTGGATTTACCATTACAAGTACCGTAATAGCTCATTTTATATTGGAAGAATTTGTTACAATTTGAAAAATGAAAAATATCTTTAAAGAACTAATTAACGAGAGTAGCATGCAATTACCAATACATATTATATACCAAAATGTGCACAATTTTATCCTCTACACTTTACTAATTTACATGTTTTAGCTGTGTTTATTGGTTTGAGAGATATTTAACAAAAACTTACAAAAGAACAGCCGCCATTTTGAAAAATCGGCCATAGCAGGTGAACGCAGCCTCGGAGAGTGGTAGACTTTTCACCATCGTTTTTCTCGGGTAATTTTACATAAGAATAGATCAAAATCACTAAGTTTGCAATTACTTCCGGGTTGGTCAACATTTTTACTAGACTAATTGCAATATTCGCACGATACATTTGTATAATCTTGTTTATCGAAAATATTCGATTAATTTGTCGACTACATTTTGCTCCCAACTCCTAACCCCAAAATTTTCTTGTAAAGACGACAGATTAGCAAACATAATGATTTGTGTATAGTTGTAAACAAAGAACTCAAAATAAACGTAAGAGTTGACGACTGGGGATAAATCCATAGGTAATAAAATAATCTACTATTTCTACTTAAATATTTGCTTCTGCTGTGCACAGCTATATGTCTCCAAAGGTTAATTGCTGATTATCTAGTTTATTTTATTTGGTGGATATCGTTTAATAATGGCGATTTGCTAAATTGAAATGAAGTTTGTTACGTATTTAACGGATTTAATTTAAGTCTGCAAACCGACTTTCTAATATAAATGTTGCTGTTGCTGTTATCAATGTGCAACTGTGGCATTTAATTGTGTAGTTGCGGTTTCATTGTACATAGCGTGACGGGCACGCCGCCCGTGGCTCATGATTTACCGCCTCTGGTTTCTTTATCGACATCAGCTGACCGCGTTTGGGCGTTATACACTCATTAATTATTAGAATATATTTGTGACATATCTTTAATACATATATTAATGTGCTATTGTACTTGTCTTTTGTGATTTTATAAAAAATTGTTAGTAAACAATCTATACATAGGTAATTGTTCATTCATACATATACATAATCATTCAATTTATATATAATTGAATTCGAACTTTTTTTTATTTCTTCGTAACTTCATGTATATCTTGAGGTTATTTAGAAATTAGAAACCTCTTCTCGAACCAATAGTGTTGTTTCTATAAATTAGGTGATTTTTTTATCTGCAAACATGCAATCATAAGTATTTATTTTCTTACTTGGTATAAGTTAAATTAAATAACATTAAATTTTTAGGACTTTATAAATTTTTATTTCAAACAATTGAATTTTAAATTTTTTCAATTTCGATCGCTGTGCAATCTACAACGTACCACTCAGATCGCTTATGTAAAGATTTTTAAACAAATTAAAAGTATATGTTCACCTTTATACTAATCAATAATATGATCCTCAACGGCCTTGTGCAGTGTCCTGACCTCTTGGCTGAATTCAACATCAGAGTCCCATCAAACACAAGATCCCAGGAGCTTCTGAGTCGAGGACACTACCACACCAACTACGACTAAAACAGCCCCATAGCAAGATTCGTCAGGCTGGGAAACCGAGTGGCATCCGAATGTGACATCTTCTTCAATAAACACTTTTTTTATTAGCATGATACGTGTTGTTTGCAATTAGAAATGAAAAACAAACGTCTACAACACTCGAAAATATATTTACACTTATACTGCAAAGAATACAGACGGTAAATATATCAAAAGATGGAAAATGGCAATCGATTTCGACCGGACACACCGATCATCATCAGGCCCAAAGAGAGAAACTCTTCGAAAAATCTCTTCGGAGAATCTCTTCTCCAAAGAGAGATTCTCTCTTTGGGCCTGATGATGATCGGTGTGTCCGGTCGAAATCGATTGCCATTTTCCATCTTTTGATATATTTACCGTCTGTATTCTTTGCAGTATAAGTGTAAATATATTTTCGAGTGTTGTAGACGTTTGTTTTTCATTTCTGACATCTTCTTCGACAAGATGCTGGTCATTCGAAGGCGGGCGCTGGACATTCTCTCCAGTTGAGACCTACGCTTTCCCTCCTACTGTATATTGTTGTAGTGTTCATTTCTTATTTCTTGTTCACTTTGTTTCTTGTTCTAGTCACCACCCCATTGTTGTATCTAGCTTTAAGTCTGCATGTTATATTTATTATTTAAGCTGTGCTTGTACATATATACATACTTATACTGTTATACATACCTCTGTAATCTCTCTGTACTATTTAATTTATTTTTCTAGTTTCGTCCTATTTTGCATGTAAGTCTAATGTATTTTGGATTTGCACTGGGTATTATATCCTAGTCAATGTTCTTGCATGTTTTTCACATATTTTTCGGTATTACTTGTCCATCTTGTTTGTACGCAAATTTGCACAATTGTATTTATATTTGCATGTAAATTTGTATTATTGTATTCTTTGTAAATTGGCTTCTTGCCGCTGGTAAATAAATAAATAAATAAATAAATAAATAAATAAATAAATAAATAAATACATAAATAAATAAATAAATAAATAAATAAATAAATAAATAAATAAATAAATAAATAAATAAATATGTTGTTAATAAATTGTAACATAGTTATCTAAAGGAATTTGCAGTAACGAATTTGCACTCTGCGCATTTTCCAAATTTAACTTTCAACTCCCACCCTCCTCCCCCTATACCCTCCCCCCCCCCCCGCTGCCTCCCAGCTGGTCACGTGACGTCAGCTTGTCTCTCTGGGGTCGTAATTAACACTTCTACATCTGATAGGCCCTACCGCTCTTATCTAATCTTCACGGCCTATTCACAAGGTATTTACAACCATTCAAATGCTTGTGTTAACAATATATTGTATAACCAATTAATTAAATATACGTGTAGATTTATAAATCTCCAAAGTATATATTTTATTGATGAAATATTTTATCAGTATTCAACTTTAATGTAATGTATGAAACATGACGAGAAGAACATTAACACTTATAATGTGAATTCATGTTAGTATCAGTGATAATAACCCATGAGTTATAAATAAAAATTACAATTTATTCTATACGAAATCATATTTGCTTGATATTACATATTATTTTTGAGTATTTCATAACTGCACAACGATACAAAAATAAAATTGTAAAAAAAGCTAAAGGTTACCCTAAACGTTTAAGTTGATAAAAAATATTAATGAATACTTTATTCATACACTTTATATCCTAAGACTATATGATACTAGGGTAATTCTGGTTTTGCAAAGTATATCATTTAACTGACAATCACAATTACTTCCGGGTAGATTCCGTTTTGTTTTTATCGTTGTTTTATTTATTTATTTTTCAATAAAATGAGAAGGACATTTTACGTATGTTTCCAAAAGTCTTACAATTTATTGATGTTGACAAAGTAATATTATTATTTAGTAAACTGTTGCGGATATTTTCCATAACTGATTAGTAAACAAAATTCACGGGATCTGGAATCTGATCCGTCTTCAGGTGAAGGAAATACCTAGAACATAACAAAGTTAGTAAATACATACCAGGCGAACCTGAAGAATTCCATAGCCAAACATGAAAACCTGGTCTCAGCTTTGGCTATGGACTTCTCGAGGTTCGCCTTGTGTGTTTTTTCTTACTTTGATATGTTCCAGGTATTTCCCCCACCTGAAGATAGGATCAGATTCCAGACCCCGAAACGTCGTAAATTTTGTTTACTAATCAGTGATGGAAAATGTGCTCAACAATTTAGCCTACTAAATAATAACATGAACTCACCATCACCAACAATGAACTTTAAACAAAGAAAGTGATATTGTCGGAGATATACCTTTTTTATTTATATTTTGGAGTAAATTTGTACTTACTTTTCTCTCATAGTCAATTCTTAATGTATATGTATTAATCAACAGACTTTTTATTATATTATTTTAGTCTTTTGGAATTACATTAATCATAATGTGCGTTTTAAATTTTATATTTTACTCAAAAGTGGAAAAAAAGCTTTATAAATAAAAAATATATATTTTTTAAATATTGCTCCTTAATTCATGTTTCAAAAGTAGGAAAACGTAGTATCCAGTATTAGAAAATATTAAAACCATAAAATTAAATTTTAAAAATGTTAGTTGTAAATAATAATAAAAAAATACCTGTACAGTAATTCGACTGAATCGACTTAATCGAAAGATTTGGCGCCGATATGAGAGGCAGAGCTTTTTGGTAATCAATGTCCTTGTCGTGATGGACGCACATTAAATGCGGGAAGGAACACTTCAATCATTTTCAAGAGCCTATGATTAATATCAAGCTTCTACTTTAAAGTGCAATCTCTTATAATTAATCTTCAAGCATAACTAATGCAAATGATATTTTTTCCAGGTGTAATCCTAAACTTAAAACCCATGTTCCTAAAGATCTTTGTAAAACTATAGATAAAGTACAGCGGAGACAAACTTATACTGTACTATAGCCATCGAATTAATTCATTATGTATAAATAAAATACTCAGAACATTTTGTCATATTCATTAACGTTTTATAGTGCTGAACTTAATGTATACCAAACTACTTTCAATATTGTTAGTGTAGTCAACTTTTAAATTTTTTGAATTATAATATTTTTTTTAGAAAGCATATTGTGCTATTGATGACATAATCACGTTATTAAAATAAACATTCATAATGTTTATTCAATAAAATATATAAAAAAATAAAAAAACCATACCATAAGTTGAATATAAATTAATACAGTTTTTTTTTTTTTTTTTTTTTTTTTTTTGTGAAAATATCATTGAACATTTAAACCCTAAAAATTAATTACTTTATCAATCGATATTATGTTATCTCGTCACCATACATAGGCCTAGTACTGAGTTTTGAATAAAACTAAATATGAGTTTCCAATAACATATTCAATTCTACAACTCTCTCAGATTTCACTTGAAGTGGTAAACTGCACCGTTTCTTTGTCTAAATAATAGGTCTCATTAGTACGTGGAGTGGGTTAAATAAAATACAGTCAATAGGAAATACAGTTTATTTCAAAAATTAAACTAACAATCCATTGAGGCCAGAAAAGCTAAAGAAAGATACAAAGACATTGCTTAAGCAACTTTACACGGAGTGATGTCCTAATAGTAGTCATTCTGATAAAGCATCATAGAAAATCTTACACTTAATTTGGTGTATTATACATGTTTTGATATTAAAAGTTAAAAAACGTAAAAAATAGATAAATACCAGGTCTCATAAATCTGTTAAAATTTACTTAAATAAAGCTTAATAATTTTGATTATTAGATATAACTTATTTAATATATGTATTTTTCCGTTTTTGCTGTAAAATATTTAATGCCCAATCAGTTATTATAACATCTGATTACTTAAATTATTTTTCATCAATGTTTTCTTAGTGCACATTTCACTGAATAAAAAATCAATGTAGCAGTTAATTTTATGTTATGAGATATTTTGTCATGCTTACCATAATACTTACTTAAAGTCCTTTGTTTTTATAAATCTCTTACGTCAACTTATGATAATATTCTTAGAATGATAGATTTTTTTAAGAATAACGTTGAATTAAAGTATAAGTATTTATTATTAGTTGTACTTTTGGTTGTACCCATTAAATGGATGCTGATCTAGTTTATTTTATAACTTAAATATTAATCGGTAGTAAAATAATAGTTGTAATAAAATTACTAATTTACAATGAATATGGTAATATTAAAATATTTGTTATAAAAGTAGTTGTAATTACAATTATAAGACAAAAATATATTCAAGCAATTTCAAGTATCCATTTATATTTTTGGTGGTTTGCTTATTTATAAAACAATTAAAGTTTTGATCACATGCCATTTTCCTTTAAATACATTTGAAATTAATTTTATGTTTAATAGTTTAAATAAGCAAACAAACTCATGATGTTATTTTTTTAATAATTAATTTTGAATAAACGTTTGTAAACATACTAATACTTAAACCTTACCAATATTTGCTATAATACATAAAATATCATCAATACATTTCTTTAACAACTATTCTTTTATACATTTATATCCGTTTTGCCTTTTAAAACAGCACTTTTATATATTTTAGAATGAAATAATCTAAACTACTTAAGCTATAGCAAATACATATTTATATATTTTACATCTCTTATTTACAGCTCAAAATTAATTTCCCTTAAATTTAAACTACATTTTAAAAGTCTCTTCAACGCGTGAGGTTGGCCAAACCATTTTTGAAACCAGTTTCATTGCCAACAAACCGGTTTATATTGACTAAAACACCGGTTCGAGTCACGTGAGCCATGAGGTCACGTGGGCCAGTGACGTCAGCAGCAGCAGCAGCGCGCTCGCCCTCGCCACGTGCGAGACACCCCTGACTGGAACAGAACAGTGAAAAATGTATTTAAACTATTTTAAGCTTCATCTATATCCTCACAATGCAACTTGACAAATGAATTTGCACTACTATTCAGTTAAATCTATTGAGTAATCAGCTATTCCATGAAAGTTAGCATGTAACGTATGCTCGATGTTTTTGGAAAAGTACCCCCTCTCCTCCTCGCCAATTCCAGCTGTTTTTGGTCATTCATCAACTTATGTTGAATACCTTAAAATTTAATTACGTAAAGCAACAAATTATCTTTAAAAAGTTGTCCATTCATATTGCTTCATTTCCAAGATATATTAATAATAATACAATTCTAGATACTATTAGTGAACAATACCAAGTTTATATTGCATGACCTTTGTTTTATCCCAAGAGTATTATATAGAAGTGAATACTATAATGAAGTGAAAATACGTATTTACATGTTGGCACTCTCTTATAAAATTCTCGGTTTTGAAACAAGTACATATTCCCAGATTGTTATGAAGCAATTCATTGGTTTTGAGAAATATTGTTGTAAGGATTCGTTTTTACTTAACTTAATATATATCTATTTACACCCAAGCATGTAATCTCCATAGTGAAGGTCATATAGCAACTATAATTGTGTATTACAGGAGTATATTGGACATTGATCAGGATTAAATTGACTTGTAATATTCTAGTTATTCTTCTGATAGTGTTAATTTACGTTATGTGCATACACATTTTTAATCATGAGGCTCCAAAACTTTGTATATAAATAACGATACAAATTGATATTTGAATATAAATTTTAAATATAATTACTGTAAAGTTGATAATACTCCTGTGATTTTAATTTCTTTAAATTAATTTTATTTCTATGTAATTAGAAATATGTTCACAAATTTTTATTCATTAATATTACAGATAAGATCCCTTCGACGACCATTATTACATTCCTGTCTTAAAAGAGAAACTAGTTCTGAGTATTTAATTTAAATTAATTCTCAGGGTACTTCTCTAGTTAAAAGTCGTCCAAAGCATAATGAAGCTTTTACTGAGTCCTCCAATCCTTTTGCGTTTTAACATATGTTTAATGGAAATGGGTACGATTGCAATGATACACATTCACTACAAGAGACAGTTTTTTTACATCGGTATGTTTTTGTATTTTTGAAAGTATTCTAAACATGTCATTTTAAAAACAGGACGTAACATAATCGTTATAAACCATGCCTCTTGGTCCCACCCTTGCTATGTTCCACTTATCCCACCTCTTTCTAATTTGTAACAGCTGTATATTTATTAGTGTATTTACACCAGTGGCATTTTTTTACGTTTTAACGAGGAACGGTCCAAACCCTAGTCTTGTTACTATCTAACATCGACCAGTTGTTAGAAAGCATAATTAATTAATAGCCCAGTGACAAATGGCAACTGGGTCCGGAATCGATCCTTTAAAAAGCTATAACTTTTTCTCAGGATCGAACCGGCAACATTTAATTCAAAGGCAAGCAATACAACCACTCAGCTACCCAGCCAGTTCTTATTGCGAGATTATCTTATGTGGAAGTATTAGTGACCAACAGAGGAAACCTTTGATGTGTCAAAAATTTTCAACCCCTCCCCTCTTCCACCAACTGTGTTTTATGGGGGACTAATCGACTCTTTTAAATGGTCAACCCCCATTTAAATACAATTAGGTGGGGGGGGGGGTGACCACACTTTCTATCCTGTGTCATTTTCCTTTTAACCTGATGGTTAGAGAGATAAATGCATTTGAAATTGAGTGACGCTAGACAAACATACATTGCCATTATCTTCTACACCGTTCAGTTAAATAAAAATCATATAATCAGATTAGCTTATTATAGAAAGGAAGGGGAGCTTAATATAAAATAAAAATTATTTTTTTAAGAACGTTTTTCATAATAACGTCCAATTTCTATATATTTTCAATATTTACCCGAAATATTGAAAAGTGAATTTATTGATGTGTAAATGGTAGTTTTAGAAAGCAAAAAGTTCTTAACACGTAATTTTAAAACATCTTTATTCCTGAGAGTTTTTATTTTAATTAATTTTTTTCGATGTACAGGTAATAAAAACCAACACTCATGTTATTCTTATGTGAATAAAAATAAACTTCAATTGCCCATAGCTCCCTAACATTCAGCTAAAGGTAAGAAAGTTAAGAAATTACAAAAATCTTTAAATTGTGTATACAACGTATAATTAACATAAAAATCGGGTTACAAATTAAAGATTTCGAGGGCTAGCTCAGCGGCCTCCGCCCTTTCCATCCCCGGCACTTATGCCGAGATGAACTTCCTTTCTATGGTGAGCAGTTCGATAGGGATAACCCTTGCTACGGCCAGCACAGCCGCTTCAGAGACCGTTCGGTACCCGGACGCAAAACTCAGAGCACCAGGCCGCTGCACCTCGAGCATTCGAATCCGGTATTTGTTCACCTTTGTTGTGTCCGCCCAGATCTCCGCCCCTTAGAGCATGATCACCTGTGCTGTTGAAAGCAGCAGCTTCCGTTTCTCCTGTCTCGGTCCACCAACGTTTGCCATCAGTCTTCCGAGTCTAGAGGTCACTTCAGCTACCCTGTCAAATGCAATCCTGATGTGGTTCCAGTAAGTGAGCTTGTTGTCCAGTACCACCCCCAGATACTTAGCCGTTCTCTGCGTTTCAATCACTTCGGTAACCACCCACATCGGAATGATCGAGCTTATCCGTTTCCTAGTCAGCATTACGATTCGGTTTACGATCTCATACAGCATAAGCCGAACCCTTAGGTAGTCCCTCACCTTGGCGAGGGGGTACCCAGGTAACCTGAACTTCCGCTCAAGTGCACCCAGAATGTCGCACCAACGTGCTGAGTTGAAAGCGTCCTTTACATCAAGCGTGACTATCAGCACAATAGTCGAGCCGTATGGCACGCCTGATTCGCTCGTTTCAGTGAATCAACTCCCTCAGAAATGGCACTGATTGTCGAGTGGCCCTATCGGAATCCAGACTGAATCCAGGATCCAGACTGTTTCCGGACTGAGAGGTCCCCTGCCGGTCGAACAGCTTCTCCAATTCTTGGCTTAAACAGTTTCTCCATCAGTTTTCCTGCCGTGTCCAGCATGCACAGAGGCGATACGATGATGGAGCATCCAGCGGACACCGTTTCATGCTCAGGAGAACGAGCTTGGCCTGTTTCCAGCTGTATGCGAAACACCCCCACTTTAAAGTAGACGTTGTACATGTTCAAGAAGAGTCGAGGGCACATTTTTATCACCAGCATCAACACCTCTGAAGATACTATGTCTGTGCCTGGGGCCTTGTTGGTTTTCAAGGAGCTGACGGCTCTCTGCAGTTCCTGCAGCACAAACAACGGGACTTCATAAACCTCAACTGGCAAGAGTGCGTCGTCTCTGACCGTGTGATCCAAAGAGAGTCCATCCATGAAGTTCCGCATCTTCTCGGCCTAGATTGGCACGTACCCGGGTCCCTGTGCGCGTTTCCTTGTGACCAGTTTGTAAACCTGTCCCCAAGGGTCCCAGTTAACGTTCTAACACAGTGCGCTCCACCAGCGCTCCTTCCTTTGTCTGATCTCTTTGATCAGAGCTCTTTTGGCCGCTTTGTACTCTTCTGATCTCACCGCTGCCTCGGTTCTGCAGCGAGCTCACTGGGCCCACCACCTGAGTCTCACACGTCGCTTCAGTCCACCAATACACTGGGCGCTTCCCTGTACGTGCTTTCTTGAGGGGCATCGACGCGTCACACGCACGATGTATGAGGCTAGACGTGTGTTCCACGACTGCCTCTGTGTCTGCCCTGCTCGGCTGATCAGCAGGCATCAGTGGGACGTTTCCCACCCCGTTTTGCAGGAATCGTTAAAGTCTCTCTTTTTCGAGCCTAGAGTGGTTTCATCCGATTGGGCACAGACTGTTGCTGAGTGGCACTTGCGTCCTTTCAGCCAGCTTGAAGGTGATTTATTCATGATCACCACTTGAGTAATTGCCCATCACTTTCCAGCCGACAAAGGACGCCTACCCTCCTAGGCAAGGGTTGCGTCGGGATTTGACTCTCCGAACTCAGGCCTACGGTAAGTAGGAGTGTTCCCTTCATTCATTGTCAGCAACTTGGACTTATGGTTACGGTGGTATTATATCACCATTATCATACCCTACAATTAGCAAACTTCATATATAAAAATAATTCCATAAAAAATAATTTATATAAACATAATAGTAATAAAATACACAAAAAAGTTTAAAACTACATAATAGTAGTTGTTATTACTTACTGAAGAAGAGCGCCTCCCGGTTGTAGTCAAGGGCCGGGGGTGGCGCGGAGGCTGCGAGGCGTTGGTGCTGCAAGACGGGGGCGGGCGCGGGGGCAGTGGGGGTGGCGGTAGAGGTGGAGATGGTCGCCACGCAGCGCACCTGCAGGCGCCCCTGGTGGAAGTGCTCTGGTCCCACCTGGAACCGCAGCCCCGCTATCGTGGTCATCAGGCCGTGCTGCTGGACCACCGCCTCGTAGTCCGGCCCCACCTGTCACGTGACACAACACGTTATACAGGTTGTCCCAGAATTCCCTGGAACTTTGCTTCCTTTTTAACAAGCATGGAAAGGAAGAAGTTCTTATGGGAAATTTTGGTTTTTGAGAGAAGGGTTTTAATACGTGACAATCTAATACATCTCTCTCAAACTTTTTATAATAGCAATTATGATAATACCTTTAAGGTACGCTATCTAGGAGTTAAATTTCCCTTGTAAGACTTAACGAATTCGATACAATTAAGGGTTCTTATTTTGGCCACCAAACTTCCTAATATAGACCTATATGTAGAAGAGATAAATTACTCTTCAATTTAGCGGGAGGAATATTACTAACAGGAAGTCATCATGTAAACATGAACTAAAACCCTCAATCCCAAACTTAACAGTTCTACAGCATTTCTAAGTTCCAGTTAACAAAACATGACAGTATAAAATACTTATAAAATTTAAAAAAAAATCTTATATATTTTTTCTTGATAATAAGTAGTACTTTGTATTTTTGTTTTACTCCTTTAAATTTAATAAGATGTAGTTTACCACTGACGTTTACATTTATTAATATTTGTGTTGGTACATTTGTAAATTATTGCTAAGTTGCATTCCTCACCGGCTGGTCGTTGACGTACCACCGCAGCCTGGCTGGCGGGTAGGACTTGGCCGAGGTGCAGTTAAGGTTGATCTCGTCGCCCACCTGGTAGTTGCGCTCCTCCCCGGTGATCTCTGGCCCGTCCTGTGGCAGCGCTATTAACACAGACATACTCATCAGCGTCATCATAATTATAATCATCATCCCCCAACACTATCATCATCATCATCGTCGTCATCGTCGTCGTTGTCGTCGTTGTCGTCGTCGTCGTCGTCGTCGTCGTCCTTGTCATCGTCATCATCACACCATCATCATCATCATCATCATCATCATCATCATCATCATCATCATCATCATCATCATCATCATCATCATCATCATCATCATCATCATCATCATCATCATCATCATCATCATCATCACCACCACCACCACCACCACCACCACCACCACCACCACCATCATCATCATCATCATCATCATCATCATCATCATCATCATCATCATCATCATCATCATCATCATCATCATCATCATCATCATCATCATCATCATCATCATCATCATCATCATCATGCTCATCATCATCCTAATCATATTCATCGTCCTAATCATCATTATTTTTATCCTCATTCACATCATCATCATAGTTATCATCCGCATCATCATTTCATCATCATCATCATGTACAGATGTGTAAGAGTATTATCAAATATATAAATTGTTATGTAGCTTATTGTCTTTATTAAAAGTTTAATAGTTAAATCACAGTTATTCAATGATAATGACTAAATGGTTATTACTAAATTATTGTCATTAAATGTTAATCCTATTAAGGGTTAAACTGTCACATGCTGTGACAACAGCCAAAAATTTCAAAGTTTTAGTTTTAAATCTGTAAAACTCCCTTTCATCCACTACTTATTTATTAACACACACTCAAACTCATCAAATTCCGACAATAACCCCCCCCCCCTTCCCCCTGATAGTTTGCCCAGTTCGACAAGGGCTGCACATGTGTTTGTCGGCCACACGGTACAGCGGCATGCAACTAGGGCGTGTTCGGTGTGAGGTACTGTAATTATATCCCGGATGTTGAACATCGCTGCCATGTTGACGCCGAGTGTTTACAGGAAGTGTTTCATCATCATAACACGTGTTTCCTCCGCTGCCGCTACACTTACCTGGAATTAGGCACGTTTGATACATCAGCCCTAATGTGTTTGCATATTAAATACAGTATTTAGACAAGTTAAAAATGATTAAAAATTTGATAATTTTGGTGATGTGTTGTTGTTACTTTTTTAACTATTATTTTTTGTATGTAAGAAATTTATCATAGTCGTAGTTTCAAAACTAAAGTGGAGTATAAATAACGTAATAATTAAACCATTTTGTATAGTACTTAATAGAGTATGGATAGTTCTTAATAGAGATCTCTAAAACACACGGTAAATTAATACTGTAAGCCCCATTTCATTTATGGTTGTTTACCCATTTCTACTGCTTGAAGTTATGGAAAACTTCAAGAAATTATCAGAAGTAGACGTTATCAAATTATCAGTGGTAGACGTTTATCAGTGTCCCCCACCCTAACTAGTGAATTTATCAATATAAAAGTTTACGGTTCCAAAAATTCTCTAGTATGCTAAGTTATATACAAAATTGTGGCTGCCAAAGTTTGTATTTAATATTTTGAGCTCCAAATTCATATGCAAGTTTAAAGCAATTGATTATCTCTACTTTAGAACAACACTTATTGGGATTTTGAAGTTAACGTAGTTAAAAAGTTTTCTGACTTGTATACAAATTATTTAACTAGGTAAACCAATTTAAACTAAGATGGAATGTTAGTGGAATGTTATTTATTGCAACCATCAAACACCGATTTATAATATTTAATATAAATCACTCTCGTATAATTTTAAAGTTACAGTACGGTTGAAAATATTTAATTAGAGTTCTGTACTAGTACTTTATAAATATTTAATATAATGTGTTATCTAATTATCTTCCTCTTTCTAATAATTACCCAACGTAGTAAGTATTTTACACTGTAAAAACCAAATTTAACTATATCTTTTTAATAATTAATATATAACTTATTTTTGTTTTGCAAATTATACTATTTTCTTTCTATACTGTCAAAGTTAAGTTGAATTTAAAAATGTATTAATATAAAAAAAATCTAACCAGGACAGGAAACTTTTAATTGTTATCATTCCTCGGATGTTAGGGGTAGGCCATGTCGGTCATCCGATAGTAATATACCCTTACTTGTCATGCAGAGAGCCATCAATAGGGATCAAACGGCGCAACACCTGTGTGCTACACATGGTGGTTAATCAACACCTGTATCGCTATAGCCGCCCAATATACCCGATACACGGCTCAATAGTGCATCAGCATTCACTACTATAGCAGCCTCTTGTAGTCCTGATATATTGACGTTTTAGTACAGGCGAAATACAATCGAGTAGGGGGGTGTCACATATGTAATGATATTTATTTTGTTGTCATTTAGTAAAACATGATCATTATTTAATTTTGAGAAAAAGGATTACATACATTTTCCAGCTTACAACTTTCTTTCAAATTAATTAGAAAGAAAATAAAGTTTGCCTTATGTGTAGATAAATTAGCTATAGTCGATGCACATTTAAAAATCGTTGTTTAACCATATCTGTTGGGTTACTAACATGAGTAGTAAAACATATTAGTTAAAAAAAAACCTTTCGATTTCTAAGATACATGTCTAATTAGTCTTTTTGTATGCACCGATGAACATAAATCTACTTAAGTTTTGCTAACACATTTTATTACATAGTGAAATGGATCTTTGGTGATAAGCAAGCTCCCAAGTGGCTTCACGGTTCGTGAAAAATTTGTTAATAACAATCTAGTGAGGACTCAAGGAAATGTGTTTATGGGGGTTCTGCAACCTCAGAAGGAAGAGCGATCCAATTGGACAAAAAATGTCACGTGACGTTTCGTGAAGTAATGTGGTCAAAAGCTGAAACAGGCCCCCCAACCTCTTTAATTGGTCAAGAGCCGATTTAAGACCCACACACTCTTCAATCGGATGGCAACTAACAACCACAGTCTTGGATAGGAATGAGGTTCAAGCCAGCTCTTGACCAATCAGAGAAGAGGGTGTGGGGCCTGTTTCAGCTCTGGACCAATCAAAAACATCACCTCACCATTTTCGAACAATCACACACTCTTCCTTCAGATCTTGCAGTACCCTCATAACACTAGTACAGTAAAAATGGGTTTTGACCCAAAAAAAATTAGCACAACCAAGGAATTTGGTACAGATGTTGGGAGTATCTTCCTTTTGAACATACTAAAAGTCCCCTAAAATTGAAGCTGTGCTACGGCCGCCATCTTGGAAAATGGCGGCAAATTTTTATATTTTTGGCTATACAGTAGTTGCTTTATTATTGGAGATACAGAAAAAAGCTTGAAATAAAAAATGTAGGCAATTAAAAAATACACATTTTGTTCATTTACATGTTTCCTCTAAATCTAACGGTTTATGAGTTATTTTTGATTAAGTGTAAATTTTTTTTTAATTAATCAAAATTGATGTGTAAGATTACTGTATTGTTATTATAAGACATTTTTAGACGTTTCTAAAAGATAAATACAAAATTTTCAATGAATATTACACTATTCCAAATCCCTTTAAGTTTTGCCCAGGCTGAAAATGTATTTCTTCTCTACTTATAATATTGCTTTGTCTAGTATTGGGGTGAATCTCATAAGGAGTCCTAAACGGATTACAGACAAACACTTTGCCCTAAAACCTTCCAACAAAATTATTTTCCACTAAATTGACCCCAAGGAATAATTTAAAAATATTTTTAACTCTGTATAAATACAGGGTGTCCCAAAAACTGGGGGTCACATGGTCGAATCTTGGAAATTTCAAATACAAACATATGTCATATTATACATCATTAGAAAGGTCTATTTAATACAAACAAGTTGATGAAAACAGAATTCAGTTATCTTTTTTCGTTTCGAAATGGCGTCCATTTTTGTAACCAAAATCAAAATTTACGGAATACCCTTTAGTTTTTTCATTATATGTCATAAATGACTTCTGATTCATAATACTTATTTAAAACAAGCTAAGTTTTACAATGATAATTCACAAGCCCACATCTATAAAAAAACTAAAATTTTCAAAATTTAATATTTTCAAAAATTTTTACATGAACAAAACTCAAAAATTTTAAAAGTAACACACGTCATTTTGTATATCATATTAGGCATCTCGCTGGCCTAACGGTTAGTGTCTTCGACTTTGGTTAAAGAAGTCAAGGGTTCAATTCCCGGGATGTCCACTACTCTGATGGGTTTGGACCGCTTTCCCTTAAAAGCGTTTCTGGTACTCTGTACATTCCCCCAACTAAAACAAGCAAAAAAAAAATAAATAAATAAATAAAAATAAATAAAAAAAAATAAAAAACTCATTGAACTGAGCAATTTACACTAGTGCCGTATCTCTTTTCATTTTGTAGTAATAACATAAAAATGTCCTTTTTCCATATAATTTGCAAATTAATTAATCAGGACATGATAGTATGGCAGTCCTTCTTGCATTGTTGCCATACCATTAAGAGTCATCTTCACCTTAGGGCCAGTAGCCCATTGATGCGCAGTCGGCAATAACCATACGGCTTTTAATGCAAAACATTGTATTTTATTCCCCTGTTTCGGACGCCGTTTTTCAACCGATTTTATTTCAACTTGGTAAGTGTTTAGTTGAGTAGTTCTATTAGGCCTCTCATACCTCGAAATTTTGAAAATTTAACAAATATATATTAGGTACTCTCTGTGACGTTGCAAAGTAACTCGATTTTCCTCAGTAATATTTGTTAAATTTTCCAAATTTCGAAGTATGAGGGGCCTAATATAACTATTCAACTAAACACTTACCAAGTTGAAATAAAATCGGTTGAAAAACGGCGTCCGAAACAGGGGAATAAAATACAATGTTTTGCATTAAAAGCCGTGTGGTTAACATTGCCGACTGCGCAACGATGGGCTACTAGCACAGGGGTGAAGATGACTCTTAAATTAACATGGAAGTTACAAAGAGAAATGACCTTTTACGTTATTACTACAAAACCTAAAGATATAAGGCATTAGTGTAGATTACAAAGTTGCTCAGTTCAACGAGAGCTTTAAGATGATATACAAAATGACATGGGTTAGAATTTAAAATTTTGAGTTTTGTTCATGTAAAAATGTTTGAAAATATTAAATTTTTTAAATTTTAGTTTTTTTATAGATGTGGGCTTGTGAAATATCATTGTAAAACTTAGCTTATTTTAAATAATTTTTTTGAATCAGAAGTCATTTATGACATATAATGAAAAAACTAAAGGGTATTCCGTAAATTTTGATTTTGGTTACAAAAATGGACGCCATTTCGAAACGAAAAAAGATAACTGAATTCTGTTTTCATCAACTTGTTTGTATTAAATATACCTTTCTAATGATGTATAATATGACATATGTTTGTATTTGAAATTTCCAAGATTCGACCATGTGACCCCCAGTTTTTGGGACACCCTGTATTTATACAGAGTTAAAAATATTTTTAAATTATTCCTTGGGGTCAATTTAGTGGAAAATAATTTTGTTGGAAGGTTTTAGGGCAAAGTGTTTGTCTGTAATCCGTTTAGGACACCTTACGAGATTCACCCTAATACTAGACAAAGCAATATTATAAGTAGAGAAGAAATACATTTTCAGCCTGGGCAAAACTTAAAGGGATTTGGAATAATGTAATATTCATTGAAAATTTTGTATTTCTCGTTTAGAAACATCTAAAAATGTCTTATAATATAACAATACAGTAATCTTACACATCAATTTTCATTAATTCAAAAACATTTTTACACTTAATCAAAAATAACTCATAAACCGTTGGATTTAGATGAAACATGTAAATGAACAAAATGTGTATTTTTTAATTGCCTACATTTTTTATTTCAAGCTTTTTTCTGTATCTCCAATAATAAAGCAACTATAGCCAAAAATATAAAAATTTGCCGCCATTTTCCAAGATGGCGGCCGTAGCACAGCTTCAATTTTAGGGGACTTTTAGTATGTTCAAAAGGAAGATACTCCCAACATCTGTACCAAATTCCTTGGTTGTGCTAATTTTTTTTAGGTTCATGCAATTTTTTACTTAATTTTACTGTACTACACATCTACTGACTCTGTTAATAATCACACCATATTCCAGCATATTATATCCAGCACCATAGATTATAAGATTATAGATTATGTTGGAAAAATTATAGTCCTAGATAAGAAGTAACTTATGATTGTTTAAAAGGAAAATGTAAAAGTCATTCCAAATCTTTAAATCAAGTAAAGAGCCACAAGCCACTGCAATTGATAGCAAGAAACAAACTGAAGTGGTAAAAGTAACGATGTAACATTTTATATCCCAGAAATTTCGGGATATATTGCTTCTACATTGACCGTATTGTATGAAAACAAAAATATTCTTATTGAGCTAATGTTAGGCATCACCCAATTTGCAGATCCTGAAACATTAACTCTAATGAGGCTCTGATTTCTGAGGACTTACCAACGACGTTCATCCGGCTCTCGCCGTGCACGGAGGAGAAGGCCGGTGCCTCGGCGGAGACCTCGCAGCGGTACATGCCACTGGACCGCAGCGGCACGTTGCGGATCACCACCTTCTGGGCGTCTGACTTGAATTGCTGCAACAACAAACTTGTATACAACACATTGAGACTCTCGCCATGCACGGAGGAGGAGGCCGGCGCCTCGGCGGAGACCTCGCAGCGGTACATGCCACTGGACCGCAGCGGCACGTTGCGGATCACCACCTTCTGGGCGTCCGACTTGAATTGCTGCAACAACACAACCCGCGTATGGATATGCCATGAGTTAACATTTACGGATATCACTTATATAAGGTAGAACAATTTATATAAATGAATGTATTTTTCTAATCATTAAGTTAATCAGATTTTTGATTCTTCTGTAAAAATTTTTAAACTTTCACTTTAAGTAGTTTTAAATTTTTATTATGAGAAATATTTTTATTAGCAAGAAAATCTTGAGAACTAATTCCATATTTGCGTAAAACATTTTAAGATAAATATACGATGGTTAATTTTATGTCACTTACATCGACATTGATGCCGTCAATGTAGTAGGTGTGCTGTGGAGGGTTGCCTTTGGGCACGTATCTGTAGAACTCGTCGTGGTCCTTGTACCAGGACACGGAATACAGCTTGTCGCCCTGAAGATCAAACTCGCACAGCAGTTCCACCGGCTCCCCCCTCAGCGTGTACTGTGGTACCGACACTCGCACCATCTTGAGGCTGATCCCACCTGCAACAGCAAACACTCTGTGTGAAATGAAGTCAATGTCGGTATAGCAGTTCCACCAGCCTCCCTCTCAGCGTGTACTGCGGCACCGACACTCGCACCATCTTGAGGCTGATCCCACCTGCAACAGCAAACACTCTGTGTGAAATGAAGTCAATGTCGGTATAGCAGTTCCACCGGCTCCCTCTTAGCATGTGCTGCGGCACCGACACTCGCACCATCTTAAGGCTGTTCCCATTTGCAACAGCAAAAACTCTGTGTGAAGTAAATCCAATATCGGTATATTAGTTTAATTGGTCCCCTGTATTATTTTCAATAGTTTCAACTAAATTTGTTAAGGATGATCAAAAATCTATCTCATAGAGTACTTCGGCACAAAAAAGCAACGGATATAATATTGAGTAGTACTTATAGTCGATGTCAGTATAGCAGTTTCTGTAGCAAGAAGCTTCCAACTTTCAAACTGTACTGCTGTTAATTACACTCACTAACGTTGATGTGTTCATATTTCAATAAATTTATGATCAGAAAATGTTTGGATAGTGACTGTATGTTTTCTTGTTCTTATAGCACTAATGTTCTCTTATTCAATTGTTAGTGATTTTTTTTTTTATATTCAACCATATTTTATCGTCTTTGGTGAAAATTTCTGACAACCACTGCGCTATTTTATTGATGACAACATCATTATAACAGAGAATGCTCTCGAAATGCATGGATTTATCCATGATTTACCGGTAGAAATTATAGCATATTACTGTAAAAACAATATTCTTATCATTTATATTCATTTACGTTGTATACAAATGTCATGGAATAAAGAATTTATTTTATTTATTTATTGTGAAGTTTAAATAGTTTATTCATGTAATCAATTGAAAATTGGACAAATAAATTGACTATTTCTATTAAATTTAATTTTTTCATGAAAAAAAATGAACATCACGGCTAATTGAGTCATAAAAATATTACTATGATCAGATTCGAATTTGAAATCAATTGAAAGTAGGCAGAAATTTTATATTTTCTTCAATACATGGTTTTATGTTATACAATTCAATAATTTGATCAACTAGGGTCAAGGAGGGTTAATTAAATAGTTAGGTCAGTTAATTAAATAGAGGTCAAAATTAAATAGTTCAACAGCTAACAGATTTGAACTAGACACTCTTTGGTTTTAAATAATGAATAAATTATATGTATTTGATTTATGACTTACTAAGCTGAAAATATGGAACGTATTACCTCATATTTATTTCCTTATCACAATACCTTACTGTTGGCCTATAAAAAGATTTTTTTGATTGAATATTTATTTATCTTTGAAAAATAGTTGCATTAAAAAATGATTGATAAAAAAATCCTCTATCGGTGTGGATTTTTAGTATCTAATTCCGTTTTAAGGTGTTTCTTACATTTGAAAAAACAATATCTACACACCTGCCTTGAAATAATAATTTGGGTTACAATTAATTATTGTGTAAAACTTGTTATAGTAATTGTGTAAATTAATTATTGTGTTATTATGTGGTTCACAATTCATTATACACATGGATAAAAGTTATCAAACAATTATAAAACAAACTACTTTGATAAAATTTTTGAAGTAGTTCAAGCCACCTTAATATATTATTTTTCTTGTACTATTCTTTGTCAAAATTTAATAAAAGATGCAATATTTTAAGTATTCTACATAGAAGGCTATGAAGTAATTAGGTGGAATAAATACTAATATTGTCAAATTATTTTACTTTAAGAAGTTCAAAAGTTGGCGAAAGATTCGTGTTGAGGTATTGAATCGCCTCGTCACGTAGGAAAGATCTTTTCCGCAAAACGGATTTGTATTTGTGACTCGAATGCCCAAAGCGACGTCTTAGACTTTACTTGATGGAATATCTGAGAGGATCCCGACATATTGAGTTAAAAAGACTTGTTCATGTCATTTTATCAATTTGTGCGTTTATAACATATTAAAAGAGTTATCGTATCATGTAACGAAAAGTTTATTAACGAATAAAAATACATGAAAAATAACTTCAAATATGTTTATTTTCCCCCTTATTACAAAATTTAGTTTAAACACGAGAGTAAAATGAGTTTTGAATAAACTAGCGTTTATCCCTCACAAGAAAATAAAATTAAAATTAAAGTTAAATTCTAACTAAATGAGTACTAGCTTACTAATAACATTAAATGATAGCTAATAACAATAATTTAGGAAAGCTTTTATCTAATTTTATTAATTCATCTGACACTATATAATTGTAATAACTAAACTTATAAAAGTTAATATTGACATATTCTTAATTTTTGGATTTATTACTTAACTTCACATTTAAACATAAACACTATGAAATGGTAATCGTTGAAATAAATGGTTAAGCAGATTGAAGGCACAATATTGGTGTTCACGGAACTAATAACGCAAAGATGGTTCAATTGCAGGGCTGTATCACAGCCGATGACTATTGTACATGGGTAAAAATAGTTTTCCAATCACCTTGAACGTGTTCCAAGTCATATGTATAGTGAAAATTGCAGGCCAATATAAGTTATTTTGGTAATCGTTTGATTTTTTTTAAATTATAATCCTGAAAATAGTTAATTGTACACAGCCATGTAATTGATATTAAGAAATGTAACCCAAACTATGAATACATAATCTGAGGACAGTGCACAGTTGGAATGTGTGCATTTGCCTCTATGAGGGGTAGATTGCTCAACAAGAGATATTTAATGATAAATACACAGTAGCTAGTGAACACAAGATATACACAAACCATGCCGTTATAGACCCTAGGGGTATGAGGCAAACTTGGTATTAACCTAGAAATTATGGATAAAACTTAATTTAATTTAAAAAAAAAAATAATAAATACGTTTATTAATTTAAGATTATGTTGAATATATTAAAACATAATCAAACGTATTAGATAATAATAATTATATGTAACCCACCATTATTTATGTATTTCAATGTAATTTACGAAATAATCATTACCTTATGATTACCTCATAAACGATATGTTTAATTGCACTATATCATTAATATTATTTCTTACATATATAACCGCAAAATCTACAAAGAAATATAATATATTAAGAAATTAAAAATAATGGGTAATGTGGCAATGCCAAAAATGATAAACTATAAATGTAACTATGGCTACAACTATAATGCATTATTATGTCGCCCTTTGCATAAAAATTTATTTACCATGCAGAATTGTATAGTATACAATATAAAATTAACTATCACGCTGAACATTAAAAAATTTTTTTTTGTTTTAACAACAACAAAATTTAAGTACACATAAAATAATATACAAACATTGATTTAGTGCTAAAACTGTTTTTTTTTTTTTTTTTTTTTTTTTTTAATTCACTATAATTTCGTAGATTTATGCCAGATTCATGCACAAGCAACGGGAGCACAGTTGTTATACATGTACGGTACTGAAGGGGTGGTCAGTCAAGGTTAGCGTACAGGTAACGTGGTTTTTACATGTAAATCAGACTACATTTTAGGATTTAGCTCTCTATTGGGCCAAACTGCATGATCGGTACTTTAGTTTAACTTGTCTTTACACAAAGCCTTTAGACTACTCTAACAAAAGCTCAAAAGACCAATCAATACTTAAAAATTTGTTTCTATTGTAGTCCAATTTATAAAGTAAGTTGATAAAGAACATGCCCTATATAATTTAGATTATGATTTTTGAGTTTATTTCCTTGTTGGATATTTAACAAAAAAATCTTTGTAATTTTTATAAAAATTCTTAATTTATGTCTATGCATTCATGAACAAATTATAAACATTTGAGATTATTTTCATTTTCATTTTTGTTAGTTCTAGTATTAATGTTTTAAAATGGGATTTTAAAAATTTTACTTGTTTTATAATATAAAAGAGACTTTAATAAGGTTTTTATACAAGGTTTATACCAAGTAAAAATAAAAATAATTATCATTTTAGTTTAATACTAGGCCTACTATTATATTTATATTTATATGATATCAGATTTTCTTTTAAAGTCTATCAAAATATTCAACTATGATCCTCGTCACTAGTAATTAATGATATGTTTAGTGTGAATATTATATAATAATCGGTGTACAATATATCCAAAAATAATATTAAAAATTTTATTGTGTCTTTAATTTATTGACATTAAATCAATGAAACTTAACGATTAAACTCGTATTTTACAAGTGAAACTTTACTTATTTTCGGTTAACGATTTTCAAGTAAAATAAACCCATGATAACGTATTATAATGGTTTATCAAATGCGGTTAATTGAGATGTGAGGTACTTTTGACACGTCAATCAAAGTTCCACGAACTGTTTTGCCTACAAGACGTCCGCACGCACGACCAATACAAGAGAGGCTGATCGTAAAGAGCATACCGTCGATCATATTTCTGATGACCCAAGATGGCGACAAAACGCAGGCCTGGACGTGACGTGGGATACAACCGTGATTCTCCACAGCGTGCGATTTTATATCTAACAAAATGCAATAGATGAATATATTTAAAATTATTATTAATTTAAAATAGAATTATTGTTTTATAAATTGTAAGATACTTAAATTATTGTACTTTAAATTATTGTGAAATACAAAATCACACAACAAAGTTAGTATTTTATAGAAATGTTCTTTCATTTTGGTTTAGTTAATAATTTGTTAAAGTGATTTAACGTAGGCTATTCATCAATATCTTCTAAAGAAGATTAAAATTCACTAATTTCAAATAATTACGTTGGTGACGGTCTGTAATCCAGCTACTTGGAGGTCACGAATAGTGGATGGTTATAAGCGTTGGCTTGATTATGCGATATTCCCTAGTGGGGATTGTCGTCCGCACTAGTGAATACTAGTTCATCCATAAAGACCATCCTCATAATTTGACCAATTCGTATATATGAGGTTGAAATATTGGTTCGGATCCCAGGTTAAACTTTAGGTCACTGGATACTATTGGCTGTTGGGCTATTAATAATTAACAGTCTTGCCTAAGGAGAATCTTGGCCTTAGTCAGTAACAGGACTACAAGATTCCGAAACAATCATCCTACACTCATCTCTCATTCATACTCAGGTTAAAATACCCATTATATGCGGTCCCTGTCTCAAAATAGTGATTTTGTGATTTAGTAATTATTGGTTTAAGGTAATTGCTCACTTTGGCACTTATTGTATATGAACTTAAGACATGGCAGTTATTTTACTGTAAAAAAGACAAATTAATATCGAACAATTTTTTTCCCCAAAACAAATGTGGTGTCATTTTCAGCAGATGGTTTTTAAATAAATACATATTGCTAAGTGTAACTTTAAACGAAAATAATAAAGAATTTTACTTTCATAATCAATTAACATTTATTGGGCATAAGCCAAAATCCTGAAACATTTATCATGTTCTATAACAAATTATCTTTGCTTTGGCCAGTAAAAACTTATGGCACTTTGTTAATTTTACTTTTTTTATTTTGAAAAATATTTTAATGTCCTTAACTAACTTACATACTAAATCTTCTAACTTTCATTTTAAAGCTTAAATACACTTCGTAAAATAGGTTTTAACACAGAGTTTTGGTTTCATGTTTCAATTCAGTTTATGGTATGGCTCGTTCCATGAAACATTTCAAGAGAACCTTACCATGGACATTATAACACTGTAATCACATATTTTATTTGAAATTATTCTTTTTTTAGTATTTTAATATCGAATGGGGTAAAAATAGTCTTCTAAATGTTAAAAATGTGTCTTATTCTTTTATAATTACCCAATAACAAATTATAATGGCATCAAGAACTCCGAATAGAGAGTTTTTGCAACATACGGCAAATCTTACTGTAAAAGATAAACCCTATACAGGGTGTCTAGGAAAAACCTTTACAAACTTTTCCAGGTTATTGCGCACGTCAAAATAAGCAAAAAAGTTCCTGTAAACATATGTCCTAAAATGCTTCGTTAACCCGCTAGCCGCCATTTTGTTTTTTACACTAAATAATTTTTATTTCCGTAACGGATCATTGTATTAAATTAATATTTAGCATGAACCATCATTATAACAATACCCATTTTCAGTAAAAAAATTATTTTTTTCCAATGTGTATTTTCAAAATGGCGGCCATTTTAAAATTTTAAACTCAAATATCTCAAAAACGGTAAGTTTTATAAAAATGTTACAGGAGACAAAAAAGTTGATGAATTAAATTATCTAAATATTGATACCAAGTTTGTAAGGATCCGACAACAAATAACGGAGTAATTGAGATTTTTCTCTTAAAGTAACCTAAATTCGCATTAATCATAGTGCAAAATCAGTGTTTTTCTGCAGGAAAACCACAATTACTCCGTTATTTGTTGTTGGATCCTTACAAATTTGGTATCAATATTTAGATAATTTAATTCGTCAACTTTTTTGTCTCTTGTAACATTTTTATAAAATTTACCGTTTTTGAGATATTTGAGTTAAAAGTTTTAAAATGGCCGCCATTTTGAAAATACACATTGGAAAAAAATATTTTTTTTACTGAAAATGGGTATTGTTATAGTGAAGGTTCATGCCAAATATTAACTTAATACAATGATCCGTTACGGAAATAAAAATTATTTAGTGTAAAAAACAAAATGGCGGCTAGCGGGTTAACGAAGCATTTTAGGACATATGTTTACAGGAACTTTTTTGCTTATTTTGACTTGCGCAATAACCTGGAAAAGTTTGTAAAGGTTTTTTCTGGACACCCTGTATATATATTGAAAAATATATGGAGTAAGCTCTGTGCAGGATGGTTAAACAAGATAATTTTTTTTACGATTAACCTCTTAAGAAAAAAAAACTTTCCCCAACTTAAAGCATGAATAAGGTAGCCTAAATATTTCATTAAAGAATGGTTACATTTTACCGTATATAAAAAAATTGAAATAAATGAAATTAAACTGATAATTAAGCAGGCATTTTAAGCACTTGGCCACCTATCCAATTAACTCAAAAGAGTACGCTATGGCAGCATTCCCTTAAATAAATAGTCTTTTTCTTTTTTAACTATTATTATTAATACATTACAGTTAAAGTTGTTGATTCTAATATTATTTTCTTGATTTTACATATGGCCGATTGCACCTTCTTGTCACGTAGCGAAGATCTGCGGAGCAAAACGGGTTTGGATTTGTGACAAGAATTCCAAACATGCCCACTTTTATTGATGGAATTTTCAAGACGTCGTTTACTCATGTGTCAACAACTACATAGATTAACAATTTAACAGATTTTTTAGGCATGTAAAAAAAAATTCTGTTGAAGTATGTTTATTGGCATAGTAAAGATTGGATCATTTTGATTCTTTATTTAGTTATTAATAAAATAAATAATAACAGTAGTCTTGTAGTAACATGGCTTACTAAGCAAAGTTTTCTCACGTTAAAAGTTTTATTTATAAACTATCTTTATGAAGAAACAACTATAAAACACGTTAAATATGGAATAACAATAGTGTGTTACTTATAACCATATCTTAACCAACGAGATATTTCATTTGTATATATTTAAGAACAAGTTCGAAGTAAATTTATATGATTAAAAACTAAAATTACAAATTATTCATAATATTAACTTTACAATAAATGTATTAAATGTTGCAAAACTATTCACATTACAATTAATTATAATTTATTTATTTTCCATACAAGTTTATTAACATATGGGAATTTCGAACATGGTGAGATTAATATTTAGCCCATAACTCATTAATGCAATACTATTCAACAATTAAAAAGTAAACTAAGTTCTGGAGCCGATGACATTCCTCCAAAGATATTAAAAGATTTTTCTGATTCCCTTGCATTCCCTCTATCACATTTCATTAGCCATTCTTTTATTCATGGACAGTTTCCAAGCGCACTTAAAATAACAAGAGTGAGGCCTATCTATAAGAAGGGAGATGAGAAGATATATGATAACTATAGACCCATATCCACACTACCATCTCTGTCCAAAGTTTATGAAAAGGTAGCTATGGAGAGACGATGGGATTTTTTAAAGACGAACCACATCATAATTGAGGATCAGCATGGTTTTGTCAAAAGTAAAAATAACACCAGTACAATGTTTTCATTAATAAAACACATAGTTACAAAGTTAGACTCCAAGCGCCACTCACTCGGCATCTTCTTTGACCTTAGTAAGGCGTTTGACCTGGTAGACTATGACCTTTTAGTATCTAAGATTAACAACATGTTAATCCGAAATGTGGCCTCCAATTGGTTCCTCTCGTTTCTTACAAGACAAAGGCAATACGACTTATGACTTATGTTAATTTTACAAATTTTCTTAAAAAATTATGGAAAATGTGAGTTTTATGTGAAAAGTTCAGGAAAGAGATATTGTATTTAGTAAATAAATGATGAGTTACTAGTCTTTAGAGTCCGAATGAAAATATAAAATCATAATTTATCTCAACAAATAATATTAATATACATACGCAACTATTTCTATGTTACAAATAAACAACTATTTGATAATTAATCATACAATGAGATACGTTAGAGTTGATATGATAGATATTTTATACTAAAATTACAATGTATATTTAAGACTTCGGATACTTTGACCACCGAGGCATAAGAATCAGATTAACAAAGTTATATACTGTATTTCCCATAAACCTTGTATTAAATCAGGGTCATTTAAAGTTTACTGGTTATCTTAGTCTATTTAGTCTTTAATAATATTAAATTTTTTTTTTCCGATAAGTAAATTTTGGTTCAATTGGATAAACTTTATCTCAATATATTTAAAAGGTGGAAAGTATCAAGGTGTATCCATTAATTTGTTTTTATTATAAATGAGTTCTACTTCTTAAAATATATATTTTAATATTATTGTTACTTTTTGTTGTGTAACTTTTATGAATAAATTGCAACAATAAAGTTTATTTGGTTCCAACCGACGTATAGATATTTAATTTAAAGGTTTTTATAAAAAAAATAACATAATAAGAAGTGTTAAAACTGAGAATTTGTGTCAGCGTGTTAATAAACTAATACACATAAATAAGAGTGTTTAATGGCTATTAATTAAACTAGATTTAAACCTTTTTAAAGAACATTACACTTTTTTGTGTATGATAATTTTCTTGGATTCTGTTTGGACGTACTCATCATCGTAGTTTGATATAAGTCTACTCGGGAGTGTATGAGAATTAAGTGGTTGAGTGCAGTGATAATGTCACAGGTGGAATACTTAAGTTGCAAAGTAGCTCTTAACGGCAATATGTGTAGGTCCTATCAGCTTACCAACTCCCATTACTCCACACTTAAGTTGGGTTGAGTTCCTTTATCACGTTACTAAGTAATATTGGGATGTGTACTATTACCTTGAAAAAAGCCTTCTCAAAACATGAACGAATAGTTCGTCAGAGTCAAAACTATTTTGTTAGGCCAAAAGCATTACTGGAGTGAATGTTCTTTAATTAATGTTAATTTTTTTATGAAAGGATGAAACTAAAAGTAAATAAATTATCATGTAGTAAAAGAATATTAATACGTAATTACATAAGAAATGTCGGTATAAGAATTTTTTTTCATTATTAACAATAACACTATTCATATGCTCAGTTCAGCAAAGCAATTAAAAGAGGCCTACTCCAGCGATTATTGAGCGATTATCAATGTTAAATCCTGCCATATTAGTCGTTTTGTCCTCTTTTTATTGCTTCCGTCATAAACGTTCTGATTGACAATCCAGACTATCGTTAAATCCACCTTTACTAGCGGATTTTCAATACCTTACTTATTTGTATTATAATTAAACATTGTAACTTTTCAATGTATTTTCTTTTTTATGTGATGGGGATAGTGGATAAATAGTACTAAGCTAAAGTTTAGTAGTATCAGCTAATTTATAGTAAATACCGTTAGTTTACTCTAATTTTCAAACGAAATGTTAACTATAATTTTGACACTCTTATTTAGGCCAAACACTTCAAATTCAAATTCATTTATTTTTCCACAAACAACATACTATAGAATTGATTTAGTTAATGCTTAATTATCTTAAAATTAAATCTTATATTATATACTGTACATGATTGGAAGTGGTGCCTACATGGGCAAGGATGCCTGTGCGTAGGCACGAGCCGTTGAAATTACAGTAGGTCGTCCGTGTGATTAAAGGAATAATATAAATAGTAATTTATTTTATAATTTATTTACTTGGCAAAGTATAAGAAAAAAGGTGCAAAAACAAGTGAAAAAAATTATTACGATGATTAGCAATATTACTAAGCGACAAGAAAAAAGATATGAAGAGATAAGAAAGGTTAAACTGACACTGCGATAACCGCCCCGTCGGGCCTACTGAGGTCTCAGTGAGTCAGATATGTGATCGTCTTGTGCGTTTTCGCCAGACAATGGGACTATCTGTAACCGGATGTGACGACCGCCTCTGTTGCATCCCTTCCGATGTTTATCAACCATTCCGTTACCTTTTTTTTGTACGTGAATTCTTTGTAATTTCCGAAGTTTTGTAAATTCAAAGGGAGATTTCTTATGACAATTTGAGAAATGTAATGAGAATTCGTTACAGAAAAAGTTCGGACTAATTTATCGACACGAACCCTGGAGGTTTGTGAACTACGTGTATAATAACTGTGTTCAAAGGTCGGAAAAATGTTATTGGGGTGTTTGAACATAAACATTACTAACGTTTTAACGTAAAGCTGTCTTAAGTTGAGGACTTTGAATTCATTAAATAGATCTTCGGTTGGAAATCTACGGGCTTTACCGAGAGCAGCTTTGATAATTGATTTTTGAATAATGTTTAAAGGCTCCAAGATGGAACGGTATCCCCCACCCCAAGCTATAATGCCTCCCATAAATAAGGACTGACTATAAGCATAATAACAAAGTTTTAACTCATTTACATTTAAAATCTCAAAAAGTTGTCTAAAAACAAAAATAAATTTACAGACCTTATTTTTTAAATACTCTACATGAGCCGACCAGTTCATACTACTATTAAACATAACCCCTAAATATTTGTAAGCATCTACTTTTTCAATTTCTCCACAGCTGCAGTTAGAAGATGAAAAATCCCCACAAGAGTGCAATTTCAGAGAAGTTATATTTATGTTTGAATTAGATTTAAGAGCAATTGGCATGAACTTCGTTTTAGCTACATTGACAGTCAGCAAATTTTGGTCAAACCATTTCTTTACTAGGGATAGATCTCTTGTGGATGACGTTATAACCTCGTTCCAAGAAGAACCCTCAAATAAAATGGCGGTGTCATCAGCAAATAAAAATATTTTACCCCCAATGTTAATCTTGGCCAAGTTATTTATGTATATTAAGAATAAAACAGGTCCCAACGTGCTTCCTTGAACCACCCCATAGTTAATTTGCCGTTCCATACTTGGTTCCCCACATACAGAAACGAATTGTTTTCTACCGGAAAGGTAGCTAGAAAACCATGAAAGTGTTTTCCCTCTGCACCCAATTAGATTCATTTTTTGCAAAAGTTTTAATCTATCCAATGAGTCAAAGGCTTTGGCCAAATCTAAAAAGGCTAAAAGGCAACGTTTATTATTAATTATACTGTTATTAATGTCTTTATTAAAATTAAATAAAGCATTAGAAATATTTCTATCTGTTCTAAACCCATACTGACAATCCGTTAAAATTGAATTAATTTCTAAATATTGAACTAGCTGCTCTTTTATCACTTTTTCTATTATCTTAGATACAACGCTAAGAAGAGAGATTGGTCTATAGTTTGATTTGTCTGTGATATTGGATGATTTATAAAGAGGGAAGATTTTCGCTATTTTATAGACATTAGGAAAAATGCCGGATGAGATACTCAAGTTGACTAAGTGGACCAGAGGTTTTAAGAATAAATCGGCATTCTCCTTTAGGAGGGATGCAGGAAGCCCGTCACATCCCGGTGCAGACCCACCTCATAGATTGTCAATGTGCCGTAGAATGTCAAGTTCTGTAACTGACGTAAGATTAAAAGTGGTGTCCGTTGCATAGTCAAGGTCATTGACCACCAATGGACCACTGGAGTCAATTGCTGTGGCCAGGTTTTGTCCAACGTCAGAAAAGTAAGAGTTGAATTCGTCGGCCACGGTCTTAAAGATATTTTTGTTCAAATCGGAAGAATTCATTTTTTTATATTTTTCTATTGGAAATTTATCTTTTGTTCTGTTACGTCCTACTAGTTCATTTAAAACCCCCCAGAATCTACGTGGATTACCATTACAGTCCTCGATTTGTTTTCTGTAATAATTTTTCTTCTCAGATTTGATTAAAGAATTTAAACGGTTCCTATATGACTTGTAATAATTTATAAGGTCTGTATTAAAAGGTTGTTTTATTAACAGTTTGCTTAATTTATCTCTTTTCCTGATGCATCTAATGATACCGTTGGAAATCCATGGTTTAATTTTATTTAATCTATGACTTTTCTTACGAGGTTTGCTTGATTTTTTTATGAGTTCTTTTATGATAATGTCAAATAAAAAAGCACTTTCATTAACATTATTAGTTAGTAACACGGTCTGCCAATTTTCTTCCAATAAGAATGATCTAAAGGCCGTCTTGTCGATGTAAGTGAGTAGGTCTGTGTCATATGAAGGTTTATTTTTCTGGTCTAGTTCGATTTGTAAAGTACTGCAGTAATGATCAGTTGTGTGACTATGTACGACAGCTGCCCTAACATTATTGTAGTTGTAGTGTCTGATAAAAAAATGGTCAATGCAGGACATGCTGTCGCTAGTCACACGCGTAGGTTTATTAATACAACATACAAATCCTGCCTCCGTTAATATGTTTAAGTAGCGGTCCTCTTGCCTGTCTGTCTTTAATAGGTTAATGTTAACGTCCCCCGTAAAAATATAAGTTGTGTTTTTCGTAGTGTTAGCATAAAAACGGTCGAGTTGGTCGAGAAATATGTCGACGTCACTGTCATGTGTTCTGTACAATGCCAGTAAATTAAACCGTCCGCCGTCAGTAGTCCAGTCCAAGGTCAGTCCGTAAACGTCGCCCAGCGCTACCTCGCGGGATTCGGCAGACAGCGACTTTTTTATGTAGATAACCGTTCCGTCATTTTTATTGCGCTTTAGTTTAGTCGCTATCGTGTCGAACCCCTCGAGCGGCGGCAGCACGGTCCCGTCGCAGTGCCAGGTTTCAGTTAGCACAATTATATCAAAATTTATTTGCATTGCTTCTAAACTAATAAAGAAACTTTCTATATTTTTATTAAAACTTCTAATATTTTGCTGCACTATGGTTAAATTATTTTGCTCACTAGAGAATACCCTGCCAAGTTCATTACTAAAAGCTATTTCATTACAATGAACATTTTGAAAATTATCAATCGCTTCTGTCTCCAGCTGTACTGAACAAGTTGTGCCCCCGCCCACCCCGGCCCGCTCAACGACATTATTTTTCGTTATCTACTGTCCGATCTGTGTAGCGGCTCATGTCTAAGTACAGGCGATTAAAGACTGCACTCTGATAACTAAAATAAAGATGATTATTTTTAGAAGTAAACAAAATATTACATATCGCAAATGTATACAATTTAATTTAATTAACTATCGTAAATAAAAGGTCAACCTCTCATTTAGTAACTTAGTGCATAATATAATAAAATAAATGAATATTGTAACAACAATGTTGACTTCTCAAAATTTGTAATAAAATAGTTGCACATAATTAATTGTACCTTATATTAAAATTTAATTGTACATATGCACTGAGAGGCGCTATAAAAATAATAATACTGTATTATTGATTATAGTTGATTGCAAGCAAAATAGCTAAAACTATAATGTAACTTTATAAAATGAGAAAAAAACAGACAATAATCTACAATAGTGAAGAAATTAATCTCAAAACAATATAGCAATAATGAAAATGGTGAACCATGAAAATTTACCATAGATTAATGGCCTAGACACGCAACTAAAACTAAACATAAATTTACCCCAAAAAGCTAATATAAAAATTACTACATTAGTTACAAAATATTCATTAATATTAATACAAATTAGATAAGCGAGCAAATTAAATGTTTTTTATATAATGTTTCAATCCATATATTGCGATTTATAAAAAAATCGTTTGGAAAAAATCATTTTAGATACTTTTTTCCTCGATTATGTTGTGTATGAAGGAAATAATATTTGTTAATATTCAAATGGTGTAAAAAAATGGAATAATTAATATCACTGTCTGATTTATTGCCATGATTGAAGATGCATTTTAAGTATACGTGAAAAATAATAATTGAAATGTAACATGCTGAAATTTAAACCAATTTGTTTACATCTGCTATAATTATCGAGAAATATACTGTGGTTGTAAACATATAAAAATTGCATGCTAAAGATACAGATGTATTAACCTAACTATTTATCTCACGGAGTTTACACTGAGTCCTTGGACGCGTCGACGTCGCCCCCCGCACCGCCGCCGCCGCCGCCGGTGTTGTCCGCCACGCCCGCCACGCTGTCCACGTCTGCGACGCTCCACACCCGGACCACAGGGGATGATGGTGTCCGACGGACGAAGAGCTTCCCCTCCTTGCTCCAGGCAAATGCAAGATTACCGGATTTTTTCAGTCGCCGGGCTCTCCCCAGCACCAATTTGTTTACAACAGTTAAATGTTCGTTGATGAAGATTGGTCCCTGTTTAAAACTAGGGGCCAGGTCCCTCGAAGTGAGCTTCTTGGTTTTAGCCGCCGTCAGCCAGCGCGCTCTGGTAGCACGCGAGGTGAACTGGACCATGATCGCCGGGTGGTAGCGCTTGTCCGCTGGGGTCGGCAGCCGGTGACAAATGGAAATATCAGCAGGGCTAAAATCAACTTCCAAGACTTCTGCTATTTTTTCATTATTGCGAGGACATCCTCGCCCGGAGACAGTGGTACACCTCGCACCTACAAATTGCAGATTCTTGGATACTGGTCCATGTCATTCATTTTGCTCTTTAATTCATCCACTTGTTTTATAAGTTGAGAGTTTTCTTCCTGAAGGCCTAAGATGTCCGATTTTATATTTTTGTTTTCATTTTCAACATTTGAAATTTTTTGTTTTAGGTTGTCAAGCGAATTGTGGACAAGACTAACCCTAGAACGGCCATATAGAGGGCCGTTTCTGTAGGGCCAGGCAGTTTTGGCCCTTTGTGCAGCATTTTATATTAACTATTATGAAATACATATTGGTTTACCAAAACATATTGTATTACATACCATTTGATTTGGGATATTCTGCAGAATCTAAATATACGAACAAAACTTATATTTCTTATACAAAATTTATGGTTTGTGCAAAATAAACAAGAAACAAAAAATTTCAAAAACTAAATTTCAAAAGTAAACTCTTATAAAAAAATATAAACAAAATTATTCCAAAATTCAATATATACAAGATATTCTAAATTTATTTCCCTACATAAAAAACTTAAAAATATTTGATTCTACTAAAAAACTTATTGAGTTATTATGTCAAATGTAAAATATTACAATTTTTCTAATTTTGCATACTTATTATTGTTTTAGGCCTACATATAGAAAAAGGCCAATAATATAAAATAAACACATGTATTCTGTTAGAGTAGTAAACAAGTAACAAAACCATATGAAAATATACTTGTTTCAATAAACAAAATATACAATATTTCATTTCAAAAAATAAAAACATTTTGTACCAACTGAAAATTACAAAAAAATATACAACTTCAAAAGCTTGTAATAAACTAAATTGTAGCTGTATAAAAATTCAAAGATATACAAAATGTTTGAAATTTTATACAGAAACAAAAAATATATAGTTTATTAGGTGGAAAATAGCTTATAAGTTTTTGAAGTGGTAAAACGTAAAAAAGAGCAAGTTTTTTTTATTTAGCACTTTGTTGTGCTTTGATATTATAAACGAGATTTTTATCAAAGGACTTATACCCTCTTGAATTTATAGATTACTTGAGCTTTTTTCTTATCAAATGGAAAAAAATAAAACATTCAATAATAATAACATATTTATGGCAGGTAACCATAGTAATAAGACAATGTAAGTTTAAAAACAATTTTATTGAGCCTATCCAACAAAAGACGATTTTATAAAAAATTTAAATAATAATTAGGCCTACTAAAAACATATCTACTATTACTCAATAAGAATAAAACCAATTAAAAAAGTAAGTAAACAAACACAGCTGCAGAGCACAGCACAAAACAAAACATCCAAGACACGGAGACACACAACTTGGCACAACAGGTGTTCCCACAAGACGACGACAGATTTGAGGAAATTCCATCAGTTTGACCAACTGCTAAAACCAAAATATCGGGAAGCTAGGCTCTCAATAATTATAGTTAGTTCGATAAAGGATTTCTTCCTCTTTATTTTCATATTTATTTTATTTTGCAGATCAAAATACAAGCCGAGTAAACTAAAATTTTTCCAAACGACTAAAAAAGCTTTTTGGCCATACAGAAAAATCTTAATATGTTTGTTTGCAGAGGTTTGGTAAACAAATCACAGCTGGTGAACTATTTGCGCTAGACTCAATTCTTCAACAGACGAAATATGCAGAAAGAATCAATAAATTCGGCTTCGATAACCACTATCCTCTAGCATAAAAAGTAAAGCTTCCACAGAATTTAAAAATTGTCTGTTTTTGCTTTCGTTTCTCGATCGGCAATGCCGCCGAGCACAGAGTTCAAAAATGTGTAATGTTTATTTATTATTCCCACCGTCGTTATTGACACAAATGAGTATGTTATGCATGAAAATTGTAGCTTATCCAATTATCTTTACAATGGTATAACTTTTAATGTGATTACTGCTTGGGCATATATAATAATATTGGTTTGAAAAAAAGGTTGTAGCAAACGACTTTAAAAGTTGTTTGGCCACCATCTTACCGTAACCAAACAACTATAAAAGTCGTTTGGCCGTTCTAATATTCTTGCTCAGTGTTTCAAAGTGTTTGGAATTTGCGCTCCTATCCGCTGCCATTTCGCTCCTCATTAATTTCAACATGTCCATAACATTTCCGGGGTCACTCATTTCGTTTTCCTGTTGAGATTTCATTGTAGATCCGTCTTTTAAAATGCACTCCTCACAGCGCCACGGTGTAGCGGCACCCGACCTCATGGCAGGACGCGACGAAGACGAAGCACCACGGGCACAACTCACATGAAACTGGCAACTACAGTCTATACAAGTTAATACATCCTTTTTTTGCTTGATTTCTAAGCTACACTTTGCGCAATTCATATTAATTTGTCAAGCTTAATAATGCGGTGAGACAGATAATACAGTATCTATTATTATTTTAATGTCTGTGAACCAATAATTAATTCAGAGTAGTTCAATTTGCAGACTAGTTCAATTAGCACAAGCCTAGTAATTTGTAACAAGCTCTAAACTTACATACATATTTCCCTGTGACCATGCATAGGCGATGAATCGTGGGCCTACTCACTCCCATCTAACACACACGTGCATACATGACAAACATCGATCAACGAGAAAGACAAAAGAAAAAAAAAATAATTCACAAATAGTTTATGCGACGAACGTTCACATAAAAAACACAGTCACTGGGTGCAACCGAAATGCACTAACTTGCAAAACTCATTAAATTCAACGTTGAACATGCACGGGCGACCGAGGCAAGCAGGCACTCACAGACATACCGGAGCACTTATCTGGACATGTGTCCTCGACGGACGACTGATAACGACTGATAACACTAAGTATAGAAGCCTCATTATTTAAAGCCCTAAAATGACTCATCCGTCGTTGCTTGTTTCAATATTGTAATCACCTTTTGTTGTTAATAACCTCCAACTACAACATTGTATTCATGCCTGAGACTTTCCCAAACTAGTGCACTCAAATTTGAAGCAAACCAAATTTGACAGAAAGTATAGATTTTAAGGATCTATTTTCGCCCTTATTTTTTTAAAACTAAGCCTTGGGCTTGAACTGTTTGAAGGACCACGTTAAAAACATGATTTTTTTTAGCTTTTGATAGAGCCTATTTAAAACCTCGAAGATTAAAAGAGTCCTTAATTTTTTACATTGGAGTAAACTACTAACATACTTAACATAATTTATGTTGCAAATTATTTTAAATCCACTGAATAATTCAAACTATTTATGTCAAATACGACTTATGTATATATAGATATATATGGATATGTATATATAGATTTTAACTGAAAATTCATTTTATTCAATGACCTACAGTGTTCTTAGTAAGGTTGTAAAGTAGGGGGTGGGGTCAGGCATTAGGGCCTGATGTGGACACGGTATACAAGGGAAGATTATGTGGCCGCCCTTTACATCAACCCCTCTGTGAAGCTCCCACCGCACTCTGCTGACGTATAGAATTATATTTAAACCTGCATTAGATGGTATTATAATATTCTTCATAATAACATTCAACCATGCTACCGGATTTTATTACTAAACGATGTTTTAATTGATTTAATTTAATTAGTATGTCGGCTTCAAGTCAAGGAGGAACTTCTATTTAAATAGTAACAAATGTCACTATATCCATACCACATAAAACTATATAATAAGTTCTTTTGTGTGGTGTGTATATTATAAGCCTACTTTCATAATATGAAAGTAAAATTTATCCATTTAATAAAATGGTGGAATGGTGGATAACGAATGGTGTTTTTGGCTTCTGGGGGACCTAAAAAAGAAAAGGTAACATGGTCCCGGGATTAGGTCTTACCAGGGCTATTATCATAATAGTGTATTCCCTTGCTATAACCCAGAAATAAATTTTAATAATTTCTTTTGATGTGCACCATTTCATTTGTTTCGTTAGTAAATTCTAGGAACACCCTTGATTAAACGAACATTTAAGCAAAAAATAAATAAATAAATAAATAAAATAAAAAATAAAAAAACTAATGGTCTGGAGGTTATTACTCGGCTCATGTTACATGTAGAGATTAATTAAATAGAAATGTATTTTTACTTTATCCAATTGAAACAAGAACTGGGTTATTTAAATTAATCAAACAAATTTCGTAAAACTGTTATGTTTTCAATTTTAAACTCTTTAAACTTTGCCGCCTTTAAAATAAAAAAAAAATACATGTCTATTATTAAAACAAAATAGATCGATTTATACGGCACTTAAACACATCAGTCCCTTTTAGCGGATTTGTATATTTATTTGTGCATTTGTGTGTAGTTACTAATGATTTGATTTTAATGATTTATTTTGATAACAAATAAAAGGAATTTTACCAAGAATTTACTACAATATGTATAAAGTATAGTTAAAAACATATATAGGCCCTACGTATTTTGATTTTTTTTAATGCTCTAGTAAAATAGAAAAAATGCAATAATTAAACTCGAGTTAACTAGAATTAATCACACGAAATATAAATAATTGCAGGGATTGTTAAATTATACCAAAGTAAATCTATTTTATGTATTAACCAATGTAAAATTGGTTAGGGAGCTGAAATTTGACATGGAAGATTCTCTTTCCTCATAGGTACTCAATAAGGAACGGTTTTGCAAATATATTTTTTAAGCCTTTTTAGGACTCTGCCCCACTGGAGTTCGGAATTACTTTAGGGCCACTAGGGTTGAAATTTGATGGACGATTCCCTTTGCTCAAAGGTACTCACAAGGAAACGGTTTAGAAAATATAGTTTTTGAAGCTATTTAGGGCTCCACCCTACTGGACTTTAAAATTACTTTAGGGCAAATAGGGTTGAAATTTTATGGAAAATTCTCTTTTCTCATAGGTGCTCTCTGAGAAATGGTTTTGCAAATATAGTTTTTGAAGCTTTTGTAGAGCTCATTCCCACTGGACTTTGGAATTACTTTAGGGTCACTGGGGTTGAAATTTGATGGAGGATTTTTTGCTCAAAGGTATACTCATTAGGAAACGGTTTTGCAAATATAGTTTTTGAAGCTTTTTAGGGCTCTGCCCCACTTGACTTCGAAATTACTTTAGAGAACACAGGGTCGGAATTTAACATGGACGAGCCTCTTTGCTCATAGGTACTTTTGCATTTGCAATTACTTTCACTAAGGTACAAGGGCAATCTTTGACTATTCCGAGATTAAATTTGGAAAATGCTTTTTCACACGGCCAGTTACACGTGGTATGCCTGAAAATTGTTAAATTTATACACTAAATCAAAAGACAAAAACTATTGTTTATCCTTTGGCCTTACAATAAAATTAATATAATTACTTTTTATTCCATTGACTTTTTTTGCTATTTTAAAAATCTAATAAATTAGCTTTATTTCTGTAAACAACTTAATTTGAGCGCAGCAACGCGCGCCGGGCAACTGCTAGTAGATCTATAAATGTATAGTTTTAGCTTACAATGTTAGATCAGTTATCGAACGCACTTCCGGTCTCCACTCGGCGTCCGTTAGGACTTAATTTCCGGTTTTAGTGTAAAACTGGTTTTGAAGTTGGTTAGTGCTTTAAAATATAGCCTATAGAAATAAAAAATTGACTGCATGGATTAATATAAAATTATTTCTTATCATATCCCATAACTCTTAATCTTACGTACATGAAGTCAAATTAAAAGTAATAATCACATGTGGCAAGCAAAATACGTAGGCAACAGGCATGTTTGAATTATATTACTGGTTGAATAAATAAAAAATCTAAAATAAATATATAATGGTAAGCCATTTAAAGGTAATATGGGATTGTACTGCTACATTTGAAATGTAATTTTTTCGCAAATTCTGGATATAATAGGCCTAAACTATCTCCAATTAAAGGTGAGACTACTGACAGTGGACGTTTTCCATACGTACGTCAAACAATCAGCTTGTTTATGTTACCTAACGTTTGTTTTTAGTAGTATCTAAAATTAATTCTCTTACTCTTGTATTAATCACTTAGAGAAGTTATTAATTAAATAGAATTTGTACTTCTCTTTCATTTCAAGTTACTGCTAATAGATGTGTAGTACGAGTATTTGCTTCTTAATAAAAAGTATTAAACGATATATTAAGGGTAAATTATAGAGTTCATCATTCAACTACAAAACTTCAATTTAAACATTTATTTACTTTGAGACTATTATTAGGAAGCATAATAGTGTATTATTTTAGTTGGTAGTATAAGTAGATACAAAATTAAGTAAGTAGTGGAAACACATGTTAAAATAAACCTTAAAATAAATATGATATGGTTAGAAATTTTTTGTTGTAACACCAACAGATTTCAAAGTTTGTAAATTAAAATGTTTGGGTAAAATGTTACTAGTGTTGATAAAATCATGTATTTTTAGTATTAGACTAAATATAGTAATTTTATATAACATTACAAAGTGTATACGTACTTATTATCATCACTGATTTATTTTACGTTTTAAAATACACACCTAATAACATGTTCAATATGCAATATAATTATGTCAAATTTAAGTTATGTTTTGTATTGAGTGTTCTGGAAATTAAATGATTGTTTTTAATAATGTATATTAATAACATTTAAACAATTACTTATCTGTTTAGTTCTCTAATATTATGCTAAAATAGTATACACAAATCTTTAAGTTATACTTAATGACCTAATAAAGTGTCCAAGATATGAGTTTAATTAGTTGTTACATCACTGGTTGTATAACATCTGTTTTAGGAATGTCATAGGTTCTCCAACAATTAGGGCCTAATCTTACTTTCATTACATTTATGTGTGTTTATGTGTGAAAATATTTCAAATTATAATACAAAAGGCAAACAAATCATAAAAATATATAAATTACAAGTAGTTAAATTATATCATAAACTTCAACTACTAAATATTCTTATTAAAATATATATATATATATATATATATATATGAATTTAAATTATTAAGTTTAAGTTAAAAAGTAGTTATGTCGAGTGAATTTTATAGAAATAAAATAGAAACATTAACTGCACAGTAAAAAAAAAAAAAAAAAAAAAAAAAAAAAAACCTTAGATATGCTTAAAAGTAATCAATTTAAACAAATGACACATATAATATGACTCAAAACATAAATAATTTAACGGAACACAACAAATACAAGACAGGTACTGCTTTCCAATACTGCCAAGCACAGTTTTTACAAATGCCTGAACACAATGCAATTTAGCCACTAGGCTTTCCAGCGTTTATTGAGAGATTAGCGTCGTTCAATCCTGCCACATCCCTCTTTATTGTTGCGGCCAAACAAATATACGATAATATACCATAAAAATATACCATATAGATCTATACGAGGGCACAAACAAATTGTACGTGTTGCAGACAGTTATGCTACTTATAATTATATTATAAACCTAAATAATACTGATTGAAATAGTTGTTCACCATTAACTAAATATTTTGTATCCATTTTTTTGTGATTAGCTTATCACTATTGAATACCAAGTAAAAAATTCTATTCTCTAACTCATGGATGTGGTAAAGTAACTAACATTCTAGTTTATGTACACAAAACATATCGTAGACAATCGTTTTTAAAATCTTGAGCTTTAAGAGCCATCTTCACGTTTGGGGTAGTAGCGCAGTCTGCCACATTTTTTTTTTTTTAAATGGAATCGTATAAATTATTTGAATGTAATTTCTATAAATAGTTTTAGAAACGAATGTTAACAAATCTATTTGTAAAAGGAATACTCCTCTCGAAAAATTTTGTGGTGGATTTAAGTTATAGATACAGTTGCTGATGTGAGTAGAGTCGGACAAAAATAATGTAGATTGTGGGGAAGGTAGGGTAGCTGGTAGGATACTGGCTGGGTAGCTGAGTGGTTAAAGAGCTCGCCTTTGAATCTGAAGGTAGCCGGTTCGATCCTGAGAAAAGTTAGTGCTTTTTGATGGTTCGATACTGGACCCAGCTGCCTTTGGTCATTGGGCTATTAATTAATGATCCTGACAAATAAAACAGCTGATATTTGTCAGTAACAAAGCTACACCTCATCTGATCCATCACAATCATCACACTCACCCCTTCAGTCATACTCACCTTAAAATACGCACCACAGAGTGCGTCGGTGTTTCAAAATAAAGTATCTAAAGGGGTAGTAATGTGGCCTGATTAGGATGGAGTCACAGTTTACACGGCTGGATCATGTGTCCACCCTTACATTTGACCCTTTAACAACCTACTGGTCGTCTTATAACACGTATCCTTACTTAGCTAACGATGCACTTTGTATAACTATATATATATTAATGCTGGAACAACAACAGCGCCAGAGGCGGATTGAGCAGCCGGGACAAGATATGTCTGCGATGATGCAGAAAAAAAAAACATGTCTGGGTTCCGAGTCAACATTTTCAAACTCAGGGCTTCCCTATTAAGGAACTCTCTGTTGCTTCGGCCGTTTTCTGACTTAGGTCCAAGACTCAGCCAGATGAGCTAGAAGCGAAGCAGAAATGACTCGGCTCATGACGTCACGTTAGTACTTCGACATCCGTCTCGATCGAGGAATGATCCTTGCCTATTGCATGCTATTGCGCATGCGCGAGTAACTTGTTCCGTGGAGCTGTTACAAACGCAGCAGGAGCAGTTGCAACGAGTAGCATTCCTCCGTCCCTGTTACTGGTCTTGTGTGCCAGCAGAGGCGAACTAATAAAGTATACTTTTACTTTTCACTGGACGAGCAGTGAAGTTAGCCATCGGTGAATCCTTTTTATTTTCACTCTTGGTGAAAGGAATATTAAGTTTTTGACTTCACTGCCCCCCGCATCTGCCACTTTGCGTTTTCTTTGTGGTGTTAATGTGTTAAGTCCCACAACACTGAATACATAAGGTAATTGGAACGATTTCGTTTGACCACACCATAAATTGCAAGGTTAAATTTGAATAGAATGTGTAAAACTGCGTCACAACAAACTTATTATTTCTCTCACAGAGCTATTTTATAATCTTGAAGCCCTTACTCAGCACCAAGCAGCACAGTAGCCTACAAAATTATATTGTGACTCTGCTAACTTTAAAAAAGGTACTTGCATAGGCCCTAAATTTATTGCCTATTTTAGAGATAAAATTAATATAAATAGCCTAATATTACAGTGGAGCAATTTTTGAGGAGAAACCTGATAATATTGAACTCAAAATATTAAAAAAAAAAAAATACCCAGTAATTTAAGAAATCTTTGTAAAAATACTGCCAAGTTAATAATAATAATAATAATAATCTTTATTGTCATTGATCAATACAGAAATAGACAACGTCAGAGTACAGAATAAAGGTCACTGCATAAAATACAACCACATAAAACTAAAGAGAAGTGAAATCAGTACAATTTAAATATTCATCAACAGAATAAAAAGCCATTCCTAAGAGCCACTTTGACAAGCGCTTTTTAAAAAGACCTTTGTATAAGTTGCGAATATCTGAAGGAATTTTATTAAAAAATTTTATTTGCAAATATCTGTGGCTACTTAAAAATTTACTTAATCTAGCAGGAGGAAGGTTTAAGTCATTAGAGCCTCTGGTATTATAGCAATGTATAAAATCTCGTTTAGAATAGAGATTTATATTTTCTTTAACAAAATTTAGGTTTTGAAAAATAAATATAGAAGGAAGAGTCATAATCTGGTGCTGAGTAAAAAAACCTTTACAACTATTTCTAATTGGAATGTCAAACAAAATTCTTAAAGCTTTCTTCTGCCAGATGAAAACTTGTTTAGCTCCACTACTGTTTCCCCACAAAAGATTTGCATATAAAATGTCAGCGTGAAAAAAAAACTATGATAAGTAACTAGTAGCTGATGTTTAGATACACATTGTTTCAACATTCTTAATAAAAAACAGACTCTAGATAGTTTGGAAATAACATTATTTGTATGTGGTACCCAGGTAAGCTTAAAATCAAGTATGACTCCAAGCTATTTTACATGTTCACCCACTACATGATCTGCCTCCCTACTTACATGTCTTAATGAGAAACATATTCTTTCAGTTTTGGTTTCATTAATAGATAAAAAATTGCTATCAAACCAATTTTTACTGTACTTAATCATGGATGTAATGGCATTTTCTGTTTCCAAAAAATCTTTACCTGAATATAAAAAGGTTGTGTCATCGGCGTATAACAAAGTTTTACAAGGCATAGAGTTTGGGAGGTCATTAATAAAAATTACAAATAATAATGGGCCAAGAACAGACCCCTGTGGTACACCAGCAAGGATTTTCTGAAATGAGAAATTTTGTGAACTTAAGGAGACCATTTGCATCCTTCCTTGAAGGTAGGACAAAAGTTTAGTTCATGATTATCAATACCATAAAATTGTAATTTATTTAATAAAACACTATGGCAAACGGAGTCAAAAGCCCTGCTGAGGTCCACAAGGGCCATGCTCAGGTACCCACCCGATTCAAAATTAGCAAGAACATCAGATACTACCATTTCAAGTGCAGAAGTTGTAGAGAGGCCATTCCTAAATCAAAACTGATTTTTACTAAGAACATTGTTTTGAGCTAAAAATTCATTGAGCTGAACCTTAACACACACTTCTATTATCTTAGATAGTACTACCACTATTGATATTGGCCTATAGTTGGAAATGCATGACTTGCTACCTTTCTTATGTAGAGGGATTGTTTTTGATAATTTTAAACATTGAGGGAAACATGCTTTCTGGAAAATCAAGTTAAAGAGATGTGTTAAAGGTTGACTTATAAATGGACCTATCAGCTTAAATACTTTGTTTGACAATCCAAATATGTCTTCACTACTGGAAGAACTCAAGTTTTTAATCACACTAGTTATTCATCAGGTACAGTTACTTGTTTCCAGTGAAAACTACAACTAGACGGAATAATATAATGAAGGAAGGATAAGTGCAGTACATTATTACCTAAACACTTAGATTTTTCCAACACTTTTTTACCAATATCAACATAAAAATCATTAAACTCATTAGCCTTAATTGGGGGATCAGATTTCTCATTTTTCAAAAAAGAACCACTCTCTGCCCTAATTACTTTCCATGCTGCTGAGCACTTATTTTGTGACTTGGCAATAAATTCCTCATTAAATTTAATTTTGGCAGCCTTGATACTAGCTCTATATTCATATTTGCAGAGTCTATAACTATTCTTCAGTTGTAAATTGTTTTTATGAATCGGAATCTTTAATAGGTCACCAATAAGACTTAACATATTTCTCTTTTTTTTAAGGTCATCACCAAACCAAGAGTTCTTTTTTTGTTTGCCCTTATCTGTTCTTATAGTCTTGGTGACTCTTGGACAGTTCAGATTATAGAAAGTGAGAATTTCTCTTAAGAAGTATTCAAAGGCACAGTCAACCTCCCTAATTTCATAAAGTGGCTCCCAATTAATGTTTGCAACATTCATAATAAACAAAGTTAATCTCTCACTGTCCAAAAGTCTAAATGATATTTCCTTCCTTACAAGTGATGAAGGGCATGCAAAAGTAAATTGAAAAAATAAAATTGGATGGTCAGAGATTCTTTCTTTCCAAACAGAATGAACATGACGGCGATTATCATTCAGGTTAGTAGCATTATTGTCAATACATTTTTTGCCTTTTGTGGGAAAGTTAAAAACATGATATAAATCAAAAGATTTCAATAAATTTATAAGCATTACTGTGTGTTTGTCTTGGGTTAAAAAATCAATGTTAAAATCTGCTCCGATCAAAATTCTAGAGTTATTAAACTTGTTGGTGATAAAAAACAACAGATCTTCAAAATTACTAAAGAACAAATCAGAAACTGAATCAGGAGGTCTATACAATGATATAAAAATAGTATTAAAATTATTAACACAAAATTATTAAGTTAAAAAATTATCTAACTAAATTCTTACTGAAAAGATTTTTTACTCTCTACCATATAATAATAATAATAACATTTATTCCTCTGACAATATTTAACATTGTATGGGAATGTACATAGTTTGGGGAATTTACGCAAGTCCTTTACTTTGTTTCACAATCTAAACATTTCATTGCAAAATTTTATTTCACTAAGTCTTTTTAATTATTTTTCCATAGTACTCCTTAATTCTTCTTTCTTTTATCTCTTTCTTCTTTCTTTCTTCCTTCTTCATTCTTCTAACTTCTTCGTTAGAAATGATAAAAATATAAGTTACTGTTTAATGCCAACCCTCTTCACAACCAATAGGTTATACAAGGCAAAGATATGACTGGCCCAAGTGGGGTCCCAAAGGACGTTGTGGGAGGTAAAAGGTAACTTATGTAGTAAAACACAAGAGCTTAAGTTATGGGTCAGTAGTCCGTATAAAAGAATCGTGTTAGAAGCAAGAAACAGTAACGGAGGAATGCTCTTGTTGCATCCCTATAAGAGGAATGCTCCTCGTCGCAACTGTTCCTGATGCGTTTGTAACAGTTCCATGCAACCTGTTACTCGCGCATGCGCAATAGGCGAGGATCATTCCTCGATCGAGACGGATGTTTACCTCGCTGCTTTTAACCTGATCTTCCGGCATTCCTCGATTTCACCAAGGAAATCCTCGAGTTTCAGAATTCCGTCCTTTATCAGCTTATTCTCGTTGCTTTGAATAAGGAGAGCCTTAGTCATCTCCTTCGAAACAGCATTCATTCTCTTTAGCGACGAGTCTTTCTCCTATTTGGCATCGTTTTGCTGCTGCCGATGCAGCTTGAAAAACTTTCTTTTTTCCGGATCCAGACAACGATCCGGGGTCATTTACAGCCTTAAACGGCACTCATGTTAAACGGAACCCCTAGTTCTCCGAGGTCCAAACCTCCGTTTGCCCGAAACACACAAGGTGTCATACGTGCTGGGGGTTGCCGGTGAAAATGCATAGGCCGACCTCTGCACCCATGCCCGCACTTCCTGACCAAGGACCGAAGTAGCTGGCTTCTTATGACACACTGGAGGAGACCATCGGCAGAGTGAGGCATATATCAGTCCCTGCAACAAGACAGGGACACTCCCAGGAACCCCCAGCATGTGCCGGTTGAAAGAAAGTGGAAGGCCACCCATGATGCGGGGTCAAAAAGAATAACGTAAGCAAGGTTAGCTCAGAAAATAATTAAGATGAGCTAATAAATGAAAATGGAAAGAAAGGCCTTAGTTCTGGAAGAACTAAGAGGAGGGTCTCACAGCTTGGCTCAGGTACCCCGGGGTCGTCAAAAAACACGCGTACAGTGGAAAATTCACCACCCCTGAGGGGTAAATGACAGCAATAACAACCAAAAATATAACAAAAATAACAACAAAAATATTTGCAACAACAAGAAGACCAATTGTAACAGTAAATGAATAATATTCAAATAAATAAAATTCCAATAAACAGTGTTAATTCTAAGTGTTTCAATTCTAAATTGACATTGTTTAGAATATTTTTTCCCAACTTAATATGAACAAATCAAAATACATAATAAGACGTAAGTAGGTATTTCTACCTCAAGCTGATACAACACATGAGGGCATCGTCCACAGCTGTTGGGTTTATTGCACCATACATTCATCACTGGCTTTCATTGCAGGTCTGAGTTGAAATTAGTTTATCTAAACAACAAATTTAAAAAAAATGTTAAACCATACAGGGAAATAATAAAAAAAACATGTAAGTTAAGAAGTTGCATTAAATTTCAATAGCAATTGATTGGTTAGGTTACATTGTACCGTTTAATAAACCAAATTATATCGCATAATATTTAGATGATTTTCTTATAGGATTTCCGTATTCAAGTGCATTGATATAACTGCCATTGTCCGTCTTTAATTTTGATATTTGTTTGATACGGTTAATATATTTTATTGTTTTTTTATACAATTGTTATAACCTTCATAATTTTTCTACAAACCGATCATTATACTTGCATGAGTGTTCTTAGTAATTTAAAGTGCTTTATTTGATCAAAGAGGTATTAAAAACGTAGAGAGTAGTATATAGCCATCAAAAACGTCAAGTACCCTATTAAAAGTATTCTTTAATAAACACAAAGTATAAAAAAATATGAAATTAACCACTAACCATTTCATTAAGTACGTATTTTATACTGAAAATTTATTAACCAGTACATCAACGAATTCTAAAGAAAATTCTTATTATTAAAACAAAAAGTTCGGTTTTTAAGTAGTGATCCAGGTGACGATTAAATTATAATTGTTTTATTCTTGTCACAAAGCAATTACCCTTAATCATTATTGTTGAAATAAAGGTTATGATAAAATAAATCTCCCTAAAACTACTTCTTTTCTAGTAAGCTCCTTGACTAAATAAAAGCTAAAGTCTTAAATAGATTTTAGACAGATATTTTAAAATTAATTATGAATTGAATTATATGAAAAAAAATCAATAAATATCTAAATAAATCCGAAAACCTTAGGCTATAATAGAAGATCATATGGCCAACATATCTCCAGTATTAAATTATATGACTAACGGAGATCCTCATAAACATTTTACGACAACAAACGGATGTAAAGCGACGCTTCCGCCCTTGAGCCCCTGGTATGCGACCTTCAAACTTAACTAGTTAACTTTAATATTTGTGCTAGTAAGATTACTCAATATGTGTATAATATAGAACCATTAAATATCTTTAAATTTGTTTTGCTACTTTTATCTGTTTATTTATTTATTTTTTATCCACACACAGGATTTGACCAAGTTAAGATGAGTCCTGCTCATATAAAAATATGAAACAAAGGAATCAAAATTTATTACGTATTATATTAGTCTGTAGTAAATATAATTGGTTAGTTACAAGTTAGAAAAAAATGGGGTACCTATTGCAAAACAAAAAAATTCAATTAAAAATAAAATTTCAATTTAAAATCGTGTGAAATTATATTTTTCATAATGATTTGAAATAGCCTCATGTATTATTTTAAAGAAGCGTGGTTACGATTAATAATGTATTATTGTAAATTTCAAATAAAAATTTCTTGATTAATTTTACAGATTTGGAATTTATATTGACCACTTCTCATGTTGTCCGATGAATAAGGAAGATTCAACCCAAACTTTAATGGGATAATAAAAAAATAAACATTGACTAATTACCGACTGATTACGATGTGATCGGTATCGTTTGTTATACGAAAATTCTAGGTACACATTTGCTTGTTTTAATGAACAATCAAAGGAAAACAAACACCAATAGAGTGGAGGTTATTACTCAGGTCATATAACATGTTTAGATTAATTAAATCACCAGCTCTTCTTTACTTCATCCAGTTGAAACAAAAACTGTAAGAGTTAAATTAATCGACAATTATATGAATGCCAGTTATTATTTTCAATTAAATCTCTTTAATCGGTATATTGAGCCCTTACTAAAACAACCAAATTACATGTCTATTACCGAAATTAAACGGATAATTTTATTTGAATTATTTATTTTAATATACAAATTTAAAAATAAAACAACTATAACATTAATAGTAGGGGTAGTCCTTTTAAGAGAACTGTTTTAGTAAAACGCGTTCACAAAGATTGAAATTAATTGAAAAAGAGTATTTTAAAGATTAGTTTTAAGTATTACACCGTGCTTTAAATGCAAATAGATGCAAATGAACTGAATGATTATATATTACTGTTTAGTTGAATTATAAAAACAAAATTACTACTTAGTACGAGTTTTAATTTTTGATAAACTAGTTTTAAAATTAGTACATGTATTTATTTATAGTTTTAGCTCACAACTTTAGATCAGTTATTGAATATAACGGGCTTCCGGTCACCACCCAATGTCCAGTAGGAATTTAATTTCCGGTGTGGGTGTGAAACTTGTTTTGAAGTACTTTGACTATAACGGTAAGCTTAAATGCATGGATGAATTAAAAAATTCAAGAATAATTAATATTTAAAATAAAAAATGACAATACATATTATACATATGTTTTTCATAATGTTAGCCAACTGGATACTTAAATTATACACATTATATAACACAAAACATCTAACAAAGGCAACAATGGTATTTACTGGTTTGCCAATACTTCAAAGCTCGGTTTTTTACAAATCCATATACACAATGCAAATCAGCCACTAGAATTTCCAGCGTTTATTGAGAGATTAGCGTCGTTCAATCCCTCCACATCCCTCTTTATTGCTGCGGCCATAAATAACCGCATATAAACAAATCGGATAGTCGCAGGCAGTTGTACATCTTCAAATTATTTTATAATAGTAAATATTATACTAATTTTAATATTTTTTCATCGGTAACTAACTTTATTTTCTTATGACAGTTTTTGCAATTAGTTTTACCCTCGTGAGTTTTACCCTAATTTAAAATTATATACTCAAACTTATGAATAGGTGAAGTAATTAACATTATAATTGATGTAAGTAAAACTTATCATCGACAATCCTATTTAACATCTTTCAAAATAGAACTACGTATGTTACTAACATAAATAATTAGAATTTAATATAAATAATCAATGATCTACGATCGTATCAATTTACCAAAGAACCTGAATTATTTTTCTTCGATAAAACATGATTGAACTCCATTGTAATGTTTATTCAACTTTTTAATGAAGAAAGATAAAATATACAACTTATGGATCACATATAATATTTCCTAAAATTAATAATTATTAAACTAAATGCAGTGTTCATAATTTTCGATCTTGGTTGCTGGCTATGAAAGCCATACGAGTTTATGATAACATAATTAAACATAATTTTTATATAACTTAAAAAAATGTCTCTTTTGGAGTATAAATATTTTTTAAAACCTATATAAAACTTATTAATACCCAAACATTCCCCATTAGTAATACGTAGTGTATTAATTATGGCTACTGAAGGGCTATGAAATATTGAGTACGGAATATTATCAGTCCGTATAATATTTATTATGGTTAGTATAATAATATTTAACAATGTTATTAGATAGGGTCTCAATTTCAAATGGAAAAATTTGAGTGATTGTATACCAATGTACTGTTGTTCAGATACATTTTGTTGGATTTTCTTCATTTAATCTAACCAATATATCTACCAGCTTTAAATAAAGAAATAAAAAACTCTTTAAAGTAGTAAAGATGAAAATAGTCTTTTCTCTATTGTTAATGTTTCCCGAAAAAAACTATAATGGGTTCGGGACAATTCCATGGTTTTTCTTTACATGGAAAATATAATTACTTAAATGTAATGTAAATGTAGGTTGTGGGGAAAGTAGGGGTAGTAATGTGGCCTGATGAGGGGAGGGTAGCAGTTTACACGGCTGGATTATGTGTCCACCCTTACATTTGACCCTTTACATAAGCTCCTGGCAGTCTTATAACGCGTTAGCCTTACTTAGCTAACAATGGACTTTGTATAACTATATATTAATGAAAGAAAACTAATTACCGAATATTGAAGCTTTTTATAAATTAAATTAGTGTAGTAACATCGCACAAATAACATTGCACTTTGACGTTTTGGGAACATTTATGAAGGAAGGTAGTAAACTACAAACTATAATTATAATAAACTACAATATTTGATATTTTATTGCAGTTGAACACTTCAAAAATTTTAATACTAAACCTGACGGTTTCGAATATTGTGATGTGAGATTTTAATCCTTAACAAAAACTTTGAATTTTTATATATTTAAAGAAACAAATGTTTACGATATTTGATTTATTACTTATTGTTATCCTCAGTTTCTATTTCAAAAAACTTATTTCAGTAAAATCATTGATTTCAAACAAGATGTCCAATTCAATATCCACTTTAAATTGAGTTATGTTCACACAAATAATACGTATACATATATTTTAATGCTATAATGAGCTTTCTCAGAGTAGTTTTTCATGAGTAAATATAAAGAAATTAAAACACATAGTAAGATATCATAAGTATTTCTACCTCAGGCTGATACAACACAATTGAGTTATGTTCACACAAAAAATACGTATGCATATATTTCAATGCTATAATGAAATTTGTCAGAATTAATAAGTATTATTATATAAGTAAATATGAAGAAATTAAAACACATAGTAAAATATAAATAAGTAGTTATACCTCACGCTGATACAACACACGAGGGCATCGTCCACAGCCCTTGGTTTACTGCCCCCATACATCCTCCACCGTCTTTTATTGCAGGTATGAGTTCAAACTCGTTTTTTAATCTCAAATTTAGGAATTGTTAAACCATGTAGTGAAAGAATAACAAAAATATGCAAGTTAGGAATTTCCATTAATTTTTAATAAATTGATTAGTTGAGTTACTTTGTCTAGTTAAAAAACCGAATTTAATCCCATAACATTTAGATGATTTATTTTTCAGATTTCCTTATACAAGTACATTAAGATAACTGTCACCATCGTTCCGTGATTTTAATATTTGATTTTAATTGCTAAATTTACTTTATTGCAATTTTTTATCAAATTGTTATAATATTGATTTTTTTACCTAGATTGTTATGATTGTGTAAGTGTTCTAAATAATAAAAAGCATTTTATTTCACAAAAGAGGCTTAAAAATTTTGTAGAGTACACTACGCAAAATTTTATACTGTAATATCAATATTAATGCAGATGTAACAAGTATTTCAACAACGAATTCTCAAGAAAAGTCTTATTTATTTTATTTTATCAAAACGAAAAGTTGTTCCTTAAATAATTTTCCAGGTGACGATCTAATTATAATTTATTTTACTCAATTATTTTGGTACAAAACAACTACCCTTATTCACGATTGTTAGAATAAAAGATCCATCTAAAATAAAGCTACCTAAAACAGCTACTTTGGTAGTAAGCTCATTGGATAAATAAAAACTTAAATAAATAGATTTTACTCAGATATTTTTAGATTATAAAGTGAATTATAAGAAATAAAACCCTCAATAAATTTCTAAATACTTGCGAGAATCTGAGGATATAATAGAAGATTATATGGCCAACATATCTCCAGTATTAAATTATATGACTAACGGAGATTCTCGTAAACTTTTATGACGACAGACAGATGTAAAGTGACACTTCCGCCCTTTAGCCCCCGATGGTATGTGACCTTTAAACTTAAGAAGTTTACTAGATTATTTGTATTCTTGAAAGACATATTTTCTTGGATAAGGTGATTATTATCTGAGGTTCTTTTTGATATTTTTGGGCGTCACTCACCTTTATAAATTTTGGAGACGGTAGTCCTTGTCAAAATTTGATAAAAACACAAAACATGCGAAAAACACAAGAAAAAAACACACACATAAATTACATAAAGACTGCCCGTTCCCCGAATCCGACGTTTTGCCGCACAGGTGGAAATGTGCATCCCTTGATAAGTGTTCAAAGTACTGTATTAAATTTCTGTAATAATTTATAATCAGCTGTTAAAATGTTATTTACTTATTTGTTTATTATCTTGTTTACCTCACCTATGGATGATCTGTAATCAATAAATGAAGGAACTTGTACCCAAAGTCTTTTTAATCTCTTTAAACATAATTAGTGGTCCATTCATCGCCGGGAACATCATCTTCAACACCTCAGGTGACCTGGTAATCATCTTCTCATCTTCAAAAGTAATCGAATTTGGATTCTTTTGCTAATATTCGTCATGACTTTGGAATGAAAACTCAATTTGCAACAAGCTAGATTTTTATCAATTTCAACCTTATTTGACTTTTTTAAACACAAAGATACAAATTCTATAACTAAAAATCAGTTTAAGACAAGGTTTGAAGTACTAGAAGCTAATTGGTCAAAGTTTGTTCATGACTATGACCGCATTTGTGAAGCCAAGCCAGAAATTTTGCAAACGCTTCCTTACATCTTAGACGACCATTTTGGCAAGGCTCAAGAAGCGTACATGGTCAACAAAGCTGACATGCTAGACCTAATGGAGTCTGTTGGCAGTGTGTGTAGTGCAGACGCACCGATGACCAATCACATGAATTCACAGGCAAGGCCTATTTTACCTAAGATAGCCCTACCATCTTTTTCCTGGGACTATCAATCTTGGAAACCTTTTAGTGATTTGTTCTCATCATTGGTAACGTCTAACCCTGAACTAACAGATGTATCAAAGTTACATTATCTGAAAAACAGTCTGGTAGGTGAAGCAGCACAACTAATATCAAATTTCCAGGTTACTGGGGACAATTTCATTCCTGCCTGGAACAAACTCGTTTCGAGGTATGAGAACAAGCGTGTACTAATAAATAAGCATCTAGATGACATTTTTAGCATTCAGCCATTAAGACAAAAGTCTGCAAAAGGCCTCAATCATCTTATCTCCACTGTTAATGAGTGTTTAGGTGCTCTCTCAGCTCTCGGCTCCCCAACAGATCATTGGGATCACATCATCGTCCACCTTGTAGTCCACCGGCTCGATCCAGAAACGCATGAGGCTTGGGAGCTCAAGCAGGGATGTTCAACGGAGCCCTCAACCCTGGCAGCACTAACGGACATTCATCGAAGGGCGCGTCCGTGCCCTGGAGAGCGTGGAATCACGTGAAGCGTCCGATTCCCCAGGTATTAAATAGTCTCCACTACGCTCCCAACCAGGTAACCAATTGAAACCTACATCAAAGGCCGCTTTTGTACCTGACACACAATTCAAACATAAGAACTTTTGCCAGCTGTGTAAGAAAGATCATTATTTATCATTCTGCAAAGAGTACACTGGCATGCCTCCCATTCAACGGAAGGAGTTTTTGGTCATTAAAAAACTTTGTTTCAATTAATTGTCTTGGCTTTCACCCCTTAAAAGAATGCCGGTCTAAAAAGTCCTGTCTAAAATGTCACAATCGGCATCACACCTCAATTCATGATGTAAGTAGCTTCTCAAATGCATCTAATCTTTGCACACCTTCACAATCTCTCACTTCTTGCAACTCTTCAAAAGAAAGTGTATCATCAACCAAACAAGTTTCTTCAAACCATTCCCAACCTATCGATGGAAACACTCGCCAGGTTGTTTTGCTGGCAACTGCTCAAGTCAAAGTTATCGGTCCTGGTGGTAACAGTGTTGTTGCCAGGGCATTAATCGATCAAGGATCAGAAATATCATTTATCAGTGAGCGCTTAGTACATGTTGTGAAATAATACACTAATGAAAAGAAACCAAATATAAGGTTTTAATCAACTTAAAACAGAGCTAATTATCTCACATCATGATTAGAAAACTACATCATAAAAAAACAAATATAAACAATAACAATTTAGCTCAGCTGAGTGGTAATTTGACATTTGGATTTATAAACATATGTAACATTACATTCACCCCCTCTTTTTTATACATAGTCACTGAGGTAGGCAGGGGGCCTTCTGACTCTAGCAGAACGGCGAAGATCCGGTGTGTGCGTCCCAGGCGGAGACCGTAAATTATCATTGGTTTGAGGATCAGGGGCAGACGCTGGCGACGACTGTGAACGATCATGATCTTGAGAATCAGGAGGCTCTCTTTGATCTTCAGTATCTTGATAATTGTTTTGAGGAGAATCATCGGGAGTGGTTATAACACATTCTTCAGGACTTGTAGGTATCTCTAGTGGAGGTCTGGCCAGATGTCGCACTGATACTAAAGTTTCTCGGCCATCGTTGTACTTGATTCGAGCATAATCGGGATTTGCTTCTAAGAGTTGTGCTTGCTCTACTAAGGGTTCGTATTTGTTGTTTCTTATGTGTCTTCTTACTAGAACAGGCCCCGGATTCATCAACCATTGGGGTTGTGTGACTCCATAAAATGATCGTCTGGGATGCTTGAATAGTCGTTCGTGCGGTGTTTCGTTAGTGGCTGTACATAACAGGGAGCGAATACAGTGCAGAGTCTCTGGAATCACGTACTCCCACTGTTCAGTCTTCATGTTCTTGTTGCGTAGAACAAGTGATATTGTTTTCCATATTGTTCCATTGTACCGCTCCACTTGAGAATTGCCCTGGGGATTGTAGGGAGTAGAACGGCTTGTTGCTATTCCTTGGGAATGTAGGAATTCACTAAGTTCTCTAGACATGAAAGCAGAACCCTGATCAGAATGGATGAATGCTGGCATACCGAAAATCGAAAAGATGGAGGTCAGAGCTTTAATTACGGTTGATGCTGAAGTATCAGGGCAAGGAATGGCAAATGGGTATCTTGAAAACTCATCGACTACTGTGAGGATATATTTGTTCCGTGTTACAGATGGTATTGGACCTTTGAAATCAATGTTAAGTCTCTCGAAAGGAGCCATGGCTCGAACTAGAGTTGTTGGTGGTTTCCGATAGAACTGAGGTTTGACTTCGGCGCATATGGAGCAACTTGCTGTCATCTTGCGGACGTCGTCCAGTGAATAAGGAAGATTTTTGCTCTTCACAAAGTGAAACATTCGTACAATGCCTGGGTGTCCTGCATCGCAGTGAATTTTGTGAAGTTTCTCCGAGTCCCTTACCGATAGGAAGGATGTGACACGAGAAAACGCATCAGCTGCGACATTTTCTTTGCCTGAACGATAGACGATATCATAAGAGAAAGGAGCTAGCTCTAAGCGCCACTTCAGAATTTTGTTATTCTTGACTTTACCATAGTGTTTCTGATTAAACATGTATGAAACTGACTTTTGATCTGTAATTAGTTTAAACCGTCGACCAATAAGAAAGTGTCTCCATTTCTGAAGAGAGTCATATATTGCCAGAGCTTCTTTTTCTATTGCTGGTAGATGTTGTTCGCATTTGGTAAGGGTCCTTGAAAAGAAACATATTGGTCTTCCTGCTTGGGAGAGAGTGGCAGCTATTGTGTATTCTGACGCATCCGTTTCTACAGTAAAGGGAATATGTGGATCAACTGCAGTCATGCTAGATTTAGCTATTTCGTCTTTCAAAGATTTGAAAGCCATTACCGCCTCACCATCCAAAGGAAATGTTTTAAGGCTTGACAGAGGACGGACTTTTTCAGAAAACTTCGGGATCCATTTAGCATAGTATGAAAACATGCCCAGAGCTCTCTTGAGACTTGCATTGTCGGTCGGAGTTGGATATTCTAGGAGCGTTTTCAATCGTTCTGGGTCAGGGCGCATGGACATGTTTTCGACGATGTAGCCCAGGACCGAAACTTTAGTCTGAGAGAATTTGCTTTTGCCCTTATTGATCGATAGCTGATACTTGTCGACCGCATCCATGAATTTCTTGAGGTTGTGATCATGTTCTGCCTGGTTTCGTCCACAAACAGTAATGTCATCCAAGTAGGCGAATGTGTCTGATAGCTCCTCACTATCTATGATCTGATCAATAGACCGTTGAAAACAGGCTACCCCATTAGTAACACCAAAGGGAATGCGTGTATATTGGTAGAGTTTCCCATTGGCTTCAAATGCAGTAAAAGGCTTGTCTTCTGACCGAATCGGTATCTGATGATATGCTTCCTTTAGATCAATAGTGCTGAAAACTGAGTACTGAGCAATCTTAGAAACAAAGGATTCTATGTGAGGTAGTGGATAGGCGTCTAATTGAGTGAATTTATTAATTGTTTGCGAGTAGTCGACACACAAACGTTTCTTGTGACCATTATCCACAACAACGATTTGAGCTCTCCACGGCGATTGACTAGGTTCGATTACACCTTCAGAGATAAGCCTTTTTACTTCATTTTTGATGAACTTGCTTTCTTCCTCAGAATAACGCCGGGATCTTATAGCTATTGGTCTGACATCCTCTGTTAAGTTTTCAAAGAGAGGAGGTGGAGGTACCCTAGCACTTACTAGATTACATACATTGAAAGGGGGCCGTTTACCTCCAAAATTCAATTCGATGGTAGAGTGTTGGCGAAGGATATCATGTCCAATAACAACATCAGCGCACAAATTAGCTAAGACCAGAAGTTTTGCCTTGGGATAATAGTGTCCACTATAGTCGATATCAACAATGCAGTGGCCAAGAATAGATGAAGTGTGACTTGTTGACGCCATAGATATATTATGTTTTGTAGCATATTTAAAGATATTGTATCGGTCAACAGCTTCCTGAGATATAAAACTATCGGAACTTCCTGTGTCTATTAATGCCTCAACTGGATTACCATTTATAGTCAGTAGTACAGTAGCTTTTGAAAGACATTTTTGTGAGGCAGCAAGTAAGGAAGAGGTCAAAGAGTTAACTTTTGAATTTTCTTTAGTCGATTGCCTATTCTCAAATGAATTGAATTGTTTCCGAGAGTTACACACTGTTGCCCAATGTCCTTTCTTTTGACATATCTTGCAAATGGAATCTCTTGCAGGACAGACCTTACGAGAGTGTCTAGATTTTCCACAAAAGTAGCATGAACCATTTTTAAGAGAAGAGATTTGGAAAGAGGACGGATCATGAGACTCAAGAGATTCAGTCTTAACCTCTGCCTTTGGATGACTACTGGGCTCAAGAATTGTTTGGGTTACTGAGTTGCAAGGCGCTACATAGGATAGTGCTTGATTTTCAGCTGCTTCCAATGTAGCAGCTTGGTTATATGCCTGATCAAGAGTTAAAGTTAGATTTTCTAGCAGTCTTTGGCGAATAGTTTGAGACTGCAACCCTCGGATAAATGCATCTCTAATATATTCGTTTTGATTTTCAGAGGCTGAGACAGATTTAAAATTACATGACTTACTAAGTTCTTTAAGTTTTCTTAGATACTGATCTATGCTCTCACCTGCCTCTTGCCTTCTTGTGGCTAGTTGATGCCGAGAATATATTTCATTTGTAGGTTTGACGTAGAGTTTTTCCAAGAGAGATATGGCTTCGTCGTACGAATTAGCTTCCGAGATGACCTCATGGATTGAATAATTTACAAAATTAAAAAGTAGTTTTAATTTATCTTCCTCTGCAGCACATATCTCATCGGTGAAATTCTCAAAAGTAGTTTTCATCTTTAGTATCAGAAAAGAATGATACCAACCCTTAAAATCACACGTGCATCATCTTCTGTATCTCTCGTTGGTATTGGAGGCAACCAAACATCAACTACTCGAGGAAAAGTATCTCTCAATCTTGGTTGTACCTTCAATAATGAAGTTAGTTGTCACTTAGTCGCTCACATATTAACTAAGCTAACATCAAACTTGCCTTCTATGGAACCCGATCATTTTAACTGGCCCCACATAAAAGGACTTAAATTGGCAGACCCTACATTCATGACTCAAGGACCAATAGATTTGGTCTTAGGAGCTGACATCTATGGAAGTATCATACTTCCTGAGCTTCTTAAAGGTCCATCCCATACTCCTATCGCTCAATCCACTATCTTTGGATGGATATTATCTGGCCCTACTGATATCACATCCTCCACTCCATCAGTCTTCGTTCATAATTGCAAACAAGATGACAACATTGAAAATCTCATTCAATCTTTTTGGGAACAAGAAGAAATTCCCAAATCTCAGGTTTCTGGCATGTCTCCAGAAAATGAGGCATGTGAAGATCATTTTAAATCAACCAACACGAGAACTGAAAATGGTAGATACATAGTTAAACTTCCACTTAAAGAACCTGCAGAGAATCTGGGAGATTCTCATTCACCTGCTCTGAAAATGTTGAATTCACAAATGCAAAAGTTTAACATAAATCCTGTTTATCATAAGTTCTACTGTGAGTTCCTAGCTGAGTATGAGTCTCTAAATCATATGTCTAAAGTTGACAAAGAGTCAATGGACAAGTCACCAACTTTCTATTTGCCACATCATGGTGTCTTAAGAGATTCTAGCTCGACTACAAAGTTACGTGTAGTTTTTAATGGATCTAAACGAACCTCTTCCGGTAAGTCCCTTAATGATATACTGTACCACCAGGCATAAGCTACAAAGCAACATATCTGATGTCCTTATTTGGTTCAGGCAATTCAAGTTCGTGTTCTCAACAGATATAGAAAAGATGTATCACCAAATAATGGTACATTCCGATGACTGGGATTTACAGCGAATCTTGTGGTATGACAATAATCAACTTTGCACTTATCGCCTGCACACGGTAACTTATGGATTATCCTGTGCTCCATTTCTGGCATTAAGAACAATGCAACAGCTTGTGGTTGATCACGGGGAACAATTCCCAATGGGGGCAAGTGCACTCACTAAAGGCAGGTACGTTGACGATATATTCGGCGGTGCTGACACCGTTGAAGAGTGTCAAGAGGTTGTCAAACAAGTTGATCAGCTATGTATGGCTGGTTGTTTTCCGTTGCAAAAATGTATTAGTAATAATATCTCAACTCTAGCTTTTATCCCTCAAGAACGGCACGTAAAAGAAGCTTCAATTAATATAAGAGAATCAGTAGCTGTACGTACTTTAGGATTGACATGGAAACCAGTTGGGGATGAGTTCAATTTTCAAATTGAAATCAAACCCATTCACGATCTCACTAAGAGAAATGTTCTGTCTCAAATAGCTAAGCTATTCGATCCTTTGGGATTTATTGCCCCAGTTATTGTTCAGGCAAAAATCTTTTTACAACAAATTTGGCTTCTCAAGTTAAGCTGGGATGAACTTCTTCCTCCCCGCTTAATTGCTCAGTGGAAAACATTTGAATCTCAACTACAAGACCTACCTGATTTGTCAATCCCAAGATTCCTAGGTCTTACAAATTCAGCTGCATGTTGTGTTGAATTTCATGGATTTTCTGATGCGTCACAATCTGCCATGTCCGCTGTGATTTATGTGAAGGTTAAAACTGATTCAGGCATTTCTCTAGCTTTAGTATGTTCTAAAACTAAAGTTGCACCTCTAAAAAAAATGAGCATTCCTAGATTGGAGCTTACAGCAGCATTAATGTTGGTACGCCTCGCGCACTATGTCAGGAAGGTGTTGGATCTTCAATTAACTCCTCTGTGGTTATGGACGGATTCACGCGTAGCTCTGACGTGGATTCAAAATCAGCCATCGAAGTGGAAGGACTTTGTCTGCAATCGAGTTGGTATCATCCAGGACACAGAGCCTTTGGCTCATTGGAGGTTTGTTCCTGGAAAAGACAATCCAGCTGACTGTGCCTCTTGTGGCATATCCCCTAAAGCGCTCAAGACTCACAGATTGTGGTGGTCAGGCCCCTCGTGGCTTGCGGAAGATTCTTCAAAATGGCCAACAAACTCCTATTAACCTGCTAATGAAGCCGTATCTGAATGGCGCACTCAGAAAACCACACATCTAGTCCAACCAAAGTTAGAACCTGACTTGCTTCAAAAGTTCTCCAATCTAAACAAGCTACTTCGTAGCACTTCATGGTGCAAACGGTTTATCAATCGCTTGAGAAAAGTAGACCATGTTGAAAACTCCCTTTTCTTAAGGACTCGCATTGTTCAACAACAAGCATTTGTTAAAGATTTAAAACTTCTAAAGGCCAATAAATCGATCAATCATTTATCAGTGCTAGGATACTTATCTTTGTTATCTTTATCGCATTCAAGCAAACTTCGTAATTTTAATCCTTTCCTCGATAAAAACCATCTTCTCAGAGTTGGAGGTAGACTTGATCAAGCTTCTCTGGACTACGATGTAAAACATCCTCTACTTCTTCCAAAAGATTCTTCTCTATCTAAACTGGTAATTAATGACGCTCATCTCCGCACCTTACATGGCGGCACTACTAACACTTTGGCTAAAGTGAGGCAACAATTTTGGATTCTCGGTGGTCGACCAATAGTAAAGAGAGAATTGTTACGATGTGTAACTTGTGCTCGATATAGAGCCGAACGAGCTCAACAACTCATGGGTCAGTTACCTCCATCTAGACTCACTCCATCACGCCCGTTCACTCACTCAGGAGTTGACTATGCGGGCCCATTCACCGTCAAAACTTGGCCTGGAAGATCAGGAAAAACCTCCAAGGGATACATAGTGATCTTCATATGCTCTGCTACATCAGCAATCCATCTCGAGTTAGTCACAGACTAGTCATCTGAAGCATTTATTGGAGCATACAAGAGTTTTTCTGCTCGCCGAGGAATTTGCTCTTCTCTTACCAGCGATTGCGGAACTACATTTATTGGTGCGGATGCAGAACTAAAAAGACTTTTCACCGCCTCAACTTCTGAATCCAACAAACTAAGGGATCTTTTAGCAAAAGATGGCACATTATGGAAATTCAACCCACCCTCTGCTCCTCACTTTGGGGGTCACTGGGAAGCCGGCGTTAAATCTGTCAAGTACCATTTCAAACGGATTGTTGGTAATTAATTACTAACGTATGAAGAATTCACAACCGTTCTCGCCCAAATAGAAGGAGTATTGAACTCAAGACCTCTGTGTAAACTAACCGATGATCCTGAAGATTTGGCAGTTTTAACTCCAGCTCACTTTCTAACAGGTCAAGCATTATCTGCAGTTCCAGAACCAAATCTCAAGGACGTTGCCATGAACAGACTATCACGTTGGCAGTTGACGCAACATATGCTTCAGAGTTTTTGGAAGAAATGGTCAAGGGAGTATTTACAACAGCCTCAATCTATTTACAAGTGGAGATTCCCGTCACCATCAATCCAAGTTGGATCAATTGTTCTAATAACGAATGAACAATACCCTCCTTCGAAATGGCCATTAGCAAAAGTTCTTGAGACTCATCCCGGAAAAGACAACCTTGTCCGTGTTGTTACAATTAAAACAGCAACCGGAACCCTGAAAAGACCAATTACAAAACTCTGCCGTCTTCCAGTCTCAGATTGAAGATCGTTTGAAATTCCGGGGGGGGGGGGGGGGGGAAATGTTCAAAGTACTGTATTAAATTTCTGTAATAATTTAAAATCAGCTGTTAAAATGTTATTTACTTATTTGTTTATTATCTTGTTTACCTCACCTATGGATGATCTGTAATCAATAAATGAAGAAACTTGTACCCAAAGTCTTTTTAATCTCTTTAAACAATAAGGGACCTTGTTAAGCGAAATTCTAGTCTCATGATGAATAAAACTTTTAAGGGGGCGCTTTATGAATCAACAAAAATTGGTGCTTCTTAGAAAAATTAAATAATTTCAAAAACTCTATATTATTTTGCGACAAAAATATTTTCTATGATATAAAATTTTATTGGATTTATTTGCCTGTTAATACTGTCTAGGATCATCAGTGGAGCTTTATGTTAATGGATGTAATAGCGTGTGAAGCAATACCTCCCTAGTGGCAGGGAATTTCATATTAATTCACAAGGCGGAGAATTGTCAGACTCATACTGAAATAAATCTTCTTATAGTATACTAAGCTTAAAAAAGATGGGGTTGGGGGCTTGAAGATATAAATATTATTTTTCATTTGAGTATCAATATAGTTCAAGTGCATAAACTTATACAAAGTAACTTAATTACTATTTATAAAAAGGTTTAGAAAAATCTTTGTCCGACGGAAACATTTTCAACGGTTAAAAGATTTTAGAATTATTGTAATTTTTAATTCGTTTATAATAATAATATTTTATTGAGTTAGTAGAGGCATTTTAAGAGATTCAGGACAAACGCAAATTCAGCGGTTTTTAATCAGTGGTTACGTAATAGTGACGTGTGATGACGTATGTGTGACGTCATACGGTGAGGAGGTGGAGTGTGTGTGTGAGGTGAGGGGTGTGACGTCACAGTTGTGACGTCACGGTTGTGACGTCATGGGTGTGACGTGTGATGACGTCATACGGTGACGTCACTGATTCGTAATCGGACGCCAATACTACGTTATCCTGATTGAAAACCGCATTGTTTTGAGTTGGCCCCGGCTAGCTAAATTTGACGGCGACTTCAAACATGTCCAAACATGTTCAAGGTCACTCAAAAGAAATTTTAAAAAATATTTTTAATCATAACTTACGAATATTAAACAAAAGGTTGGAATTAATTGGACTCGTTAGAAACTCCATATTCACTCTCGACTGTTATCTTCAAATGCCGCGGAGGATCACGACTTACGAGTCGAGACAGTAATCCACGGAAGTTTTCCAAATCAGCCGTGTTTGACAGAACCATTTGAATTTCTTGTGAAGGATGGGTGGAATCGGACTGACCTAAAGTTTCATTGACAAATTCGAGTGTTATATATAAATCTTGCGGATCATCACCACTTAGCAGACGATAAAGTTGTTGATAGCATATTACTGTATCCAGAGTGTCCGAGACGTCAAGTTGGAACTTCATGGTCCTGTGGAGTATGTTGTTGTAGAGGTAGAGTGGATTTATCTAGTAAAATACCATGAACCGTTAACGTACCCTACCTACGTACTGCACAGAATACGGTGGGACGAGAGTTATAAAATAAAACAAGTTCAAACATGTTCAAGGCCATTGAAAAGAAGTTTTAAAAAACATTTTTTAATTATTAGACACTTTAGTAGTTAGAAATTATTTAGTGGTTTTCCAGTTTAACATAACATCATGGAGATACGTCATCCCCGGACTTCGGGGACTCTGGCTCTGTCTTCACAGGTAGCTGATCACTGGAAACATAGGGTGAAGATGATGCTATCGGAGATCCTGGGGGTGACCGTGATGAATTTGGTTCTTCAACCGTTATATCGTCAAACTCAATTGTAATGTTTAAACGGAGAGGTGGATCACCACTCATCAGACGAAACAGTGTTTCATGAAACATTCCCAAATCCACTTCGTCCAACAGAACTAGATGAAACTTCATGTTGATGTGGTTGTAGGATAGCGGAGTATACGAATGAAGTTTGTAGTCAGTACTACATATACAATCTATAACGTCCCCTACCTACGTACCGTACAGAAGACGTGTATTTTTTTGTAAGGTTGCGGTGATGGGCTGATTACTTATGATGAATAAATTTAAGTGGGAGGGGGGGCTATAATGTCTTGAAGAAACTATGTCAAGGTCATTGGTTGGAGTTTTAAAAAAAAAGATTTATTTACAAATAACAGTAAAACGTAAGACATACATATTAGAACTAACAATGCTAAATAATAAAGAATATTTACAAAGCTATGAACTTAGATAATTTTACAAAGGTGTGTTCAAATGGATCGTAATTTCTGTAGAGTTGTTCCCAGACGGTCCATGGGAAACTATATAAAAAATTCCGGGTTTGATAGAGTCCAGGTCTTCGTTCATGAGCACATTGACAAATCGTCTCGGAAGGTATACTTGGAACTTGGGTTTGTCACCTTCCTTGTAGGGCGAATCTCCAAGAACAGCGACGACAGCTTCACCAACCGATGTGTCCATTTTTTTCATTGAATGTACTGCATAATGCTTCTTCTCTTGAAGTTCGCTGCATTTCTTTGTTGTTAGAAGGTCAGATTTGGAATGTTGGTTGAATCTGTCCGCAAGAGCTTGCAATGGAGAACTTGAAGCCATAGTGGAGATGATGTTTACTGGATGAGATCCTGTGTTAGAATGATAGTAGGATGGATCTACACCGGTATATAAGATTTCCCCCTCCACTTGATATAAGTCGACCAATCCTGTATGCTCGCGACAATGCGCAGTTGGAGATTTTGTGTTGAGGATTTTTCACACCGATACAAAGACCACTTAAGTCCGTAGCATAAGTTTTATCCAAACTAACGTTTGTTATATCAGACGTAGTGTACATTCTGATCCAATTAGATTTTTCTTCACCAGCAGTAAAAATTTCGTCATACTGTTGACAATAATGATACATTATGTTATCCAGCTCTTTGTATTGTGTAAATCCTTCGTTCCATGTGATGTGATGAAGGTATTTCGTTAGCCACGAATTTGTTCTAGCACTTTTTCGGTTTAGTTTCTTAAAAGAAAACGGTGGTTTAAAAAGAAAGTAGTTAACAACATTTGTATTTATGTCAAAAAAGGCTAGTTCTTTGATGATAAATCTGTCATCGTTGTTTCTGAAAGCTTGGAATTCCACCACACACTTCTTAGACATGGAAACATTATCAACAAAACGAACTGTTCGGTCCATTGTTCGTAAGTAACTAAAGGTAACTGAGAGAAAATATTAGGTTGCTTGACTTTTATGATCATGCCAATCCTTAGTTTCCGTTTGTATGTGTTGGTGGTGGGGGAGGGGTGTTTTTTAAGATTCCCAATCTTTTCTGTTTTTACAAAACTTCAATACACATTCACAGAATGCTTTAGGGTAGCACATTGAACATGAGCGGGTAAAATCGTGTACATTAAACTTGTAACACATGTCCATACAACAGGCGAAGTAGTGTCCAGTCTTGTAGATTTTTAACATCTGCCGGGTTGGGGGTGAGATTGTAAATGATTTGCAATTGCATCTACAGTAACTGAAGCACTCACATGTTCTACATGCTATTCCGTCAACTTGTAAATTTGGACGTATAAAACATTTTTCGCTGCAGCAATAATTATTCATTTTGCGAGTGTTCTTCAATGTGAATCTTACAATCAACTGCATCCATGTAGCAACATTTGTTTAATATATAGTTAGTGAAAAGAACAATAACATGTGTAAACTGGAGCTGTTTCAAGGTCACGTAATTATGTTTTTTAAAAAAGTATAAGTAATACCTACATTAGCACCTTTGCAAAACTGAGCTTTTTCAAGGTCATATAATTTTGTTTTTAAAAAAAGTGTAAGCGCTACAAATATGTGCAAACCTGAACTGTTTCAAGGTCACGTCATTTTGTTTTAAAAAAAGTATAAGTGCTACTAATGAGAGCACTTTACGACACAATAATTGAAATCATTTTTACTACTTTTCTTGATTTACAATGTTTTCCTGCTGGTTATTTGTTGGAGAAACTTTCACTGTGGTTTCTTCACTTCGACGATTATTAAAGAAGAATACAGTTTTTCTGTAGTACGACACCTCTTGAGGTAATCTGTTGTATATAGACTGGTCTATCGGTCCATATAGCAGTGGCACAGCTGGATTTGTGTTTACCGAAGTGTTCAGATAATCAAATATGAGAGGGGAATATGTAGTAAGTTGCTGGATGTACCTGATTATTACAGGTGTTAGGTTTGACAGAGCTTGAAATTCTTCCAAAGTCATGAGGATCTTCTTGTTGTGTTTGGAAAGATCTCTAAACCTCACAAATTGGGTACCTCGAAGTCTTATATTATCGATTTCCAAATTAGAATCTTCGAATCCAATTGCAGTTTTTCTTCCTGTCAACTTGTTGAATAAATAGGCTTCAATGATAGATACATATTTAGTAAATTTATCCCACATATCCAACGTGAGCAGCAACGAGGCTTTTCCGCAGTGATTAATAAGCACTGCAGGATTGAAGTTTAACGATTTGAAAACCCCAACGGTGACAGATTTATCCATGTTTTGATTCAACGGGTACATTAAGCGTAAAAACACATCCATCAAGACATCCATATTTTCTTCAACATCATCTTCATTGTCACATCGTTTCCTTTTTCTTTGATCGTTTCCTTCCAAAGATAAAAACTCAGACAGTTCTTTCTTAATCTTGTCGGTAGATTTTTTGGAGTTTTCAGTCGGTTGTTCTTCGTTTTGTGCTGGCTTTGTGTTAGTAATCGGTACTTTGTCAACCGGTAGTGGAATATGTTCTGTTGGATTAGTAGGTAAGTCTTGAACTATTGTTGACGAAGATGGAGATTCTAGTGAGTTGTTGTCAGTTTCAAAAGAAACATCTTCAGTTGTTTTAGTAGAGTTCTCGCTAGTTTGTGAGGATGCTGGTAAATCATGTGCCGATATTTCAGATTCAGATGTCATAGCTGGTGGTGTGGTCTCGAGCGCTTCATATCCTGTCGTTGATTCATCGTCAGGAATAGTAGATAGTACACTGTCCATGTTAACCATCAATGTTGACTTGCTGGTGTCAGGATGAATACTGATGTTTTTTCACCGAGCAATCTCTCTTTTATAATCTGTGGTGGGGGTAAATATGTGTAAGAGCTGCATGCTGTCGTAAAAACCCTAAATTATTCTTCTAACCACGCCTGTTAGTGGTGTGTAGGTTACAATTGTATCATGAAGTATCAAACAATAAGCTGTAGTTTGGTCAGGGATATTTTCTTCCAACTCAAACTCGATGCGAATGTCTACTGTTGACGACTTTATTGATTCGTTTTGTTTCGAACAATCTATGACTGCTATAGGTGCAATATTCTTGAATGAATCAGGTTGGAGGAGAGGTGAGTTTGTCCTTCCATAGTAAGATGATTGAAATCTTGCATACATATCATATAGAATCCCAAATCTGTCCTTAGAAAACATAACATTGAGGTTGTCATATGGAAAGAACTGTGAATTTAAAAACAGTTTAATGTTTGTAAGTTGACAGTGGTCAAATTTGCTTGCGTTAGCCGTAATGTTAGATCTTTTATTTGTTTGTAGAGCGAAAATAACATATCTTGGTTTTTCTAGGTTACTCGATGTTTTCACAGCCCACGTTTGACGTTGAGTTATTGGCAAAACTGGCCATTCATGCATTTCCCAGCTTCTAAATGGAACCACAATATCCCTATCAGAATCCAACATCCGCAATAGGCTTACTCGCCTTTCATCGGCCAACCGTACATGAGGTACCCTCCAAACTATTTTATCCAAATTCAATTTCCATTCAAGTTTGTCAGGTGTTGTTTCACTATCGGCTTCTATAACATCTGTATCATGAGACGATCTCAATAAGACCAATTCTTGTTTGACATTAATGATTATTCTTCTGTAGTCCTCAGCGAATCCTAGTAATAGCCGCAACGGAATGCAAAAGTCAAAATAACCACTTGCATTAGGTTTTACTTTGGTTGCATTAGGTAATATCCACCCGGCTGTTTTTAATGCGTTTATTTCATTGGGTGATAAGGATACCAAACCTTTAAGCGTACTGCTCACACCGACTTTTTTAGTCGAATCCACTACAATGCCTGATATTTCATAGCGAATTTCTTCAAACAAAAAGGCCATTGCATTGTTAATAAATGGCACTTTAGATGGCGTAGATCCATTTCTTGCCAAAACCCTTCCTTCAATATAAATATAACTTTCAGATGGTAAGGTATAAGCATCTTGATGTTGTATTGGAATTCGTATCTCATCATTATTTCCTAATTTCGATGAAGCGTAGGGGTTGTGTGTGTGAAACTCTTTCTCCCATAGTGTTTCGTCGAAAACCGGTCCATGTTTTATATCCAGTATGTCCATTTTCATTAACTTTAAAACCGAGTCCTTCTAAGAATTTAGTGTTCTCTCTGGTTAACCTCTCCGCGTTAGGAGATACACTGAAACTGTTTGAAGGTTGTTTGGTGCTATATCCAAATTCAAGTCCCATCTTTCTTTTATGGTGCCTGTCTAATGTGTAAGCGCAAGGTAATAACTTCTCCTCTAAAATCCACAGCGTCACCGTCTTGATCTAGTACGTTCAATACGATGTCTGAAATGTGAGTGGTGTTTAATGGAAGATATATCAGATTATGAGGTTTTTCAACTATCTTAAATCCAGGCGGAACGGTTGGATAGAATGAATGTAAAATATGTTGGTTTGACCCATCTCTGTAGGCCCCTTGAACAATATTACATGTAATATTAATAGTATTAACCTTGATAATGTTTACAGTTTTTGGACTCGTGTGGGACATATTTGGTTCAAGGATTGTGTCTTGGGATGGAAAACCAAGTAAAGGGCCAATCGATGCAGGTTGAGTTAGATCCATATGAATTTACATTTTATTTCACACTTTAAATTGTTGTTATTAGCCCTTAGTTCAATTGCATCCTTTCCCAACTTATTTTGGAGCTCTCTGTTTATGTCAGCTATTTCATAAGCACCAGTTTCAATCGCAACAAACTCAGGTAGCTCAGTGAGATCCTTAGCCGTTTTATTTTTTGTATAGTGTAATTTGTTGTTGACACCTTCTATTATGTTTGGAATTGAGTTATAAGTTGTAAAATCCAAAAGTGCAATCTCCCACTGTTTATCTTCTCTTAGGTGTAATGGTGGAAATAGTGAACTCCTCAAAGTTGAAGATGTGCCTGTAATTGTTACAGTACAGGAAGACATCTTAAAGTTGACTGACGCTTGTGGCTAGGAATTCCAAACATAAATGGCCGCATACTGATGTTTCTTCTTTTTGTCTTCTATCGTTATTAAAATACACTTTAGGCACTGATCCGAAATACTCGCGCAATTCTTTTGGAGGTGGAAGGTTCCCAAAACTGTCAAAATAAAACACAGAATCGGATAATTTCTTGTAACAAACCCAATGGGTACCAGCACCATGAATATCATCAAGGTTTACGATTGCGGCTTCATTTTTCCAGATTTTTCTTGGCAACCCGTTCCGCATAAACACACCTCTGAAAAAAGGTATTTTCAAACATGATGCATAGCGTTCAAGCTCCTCGTTGTTCAAGGCTTTATTTGGCAAAATTAATTTGTTGTTATTTAATATGCACGGTATGGTCTTAGGTATAATCCTTTTCCGTTTGACTTTTTTTTAGAACATGTTGAACACCTTTTCCTTTTACGATTTATTTTCTTAGTAGTGCTACTTCTCTTCCTTGTGCCTCCACCGGATGTATTTTTCCTTCGTGTTGTCTTTCTTTTCCTCCTCCTCGACCCTCCTCCAACTGCTGTTTTGGCTTTCATAGCTGCTGTCACTGCTAATGCAGCTGCTCGTTCCCCAACACTTGCGTCACTTGATTTTACTCTCTGCCAAGCTTTTTCAGCAAGAGCTCTATCTGCGATTGATCTTCTTTCCGAATCTGAGTAATTTGAATATGCAATGTCATGCGCTTTGCAGGCTTCGTCCAATTTGTTTATTCCAGGATCTCCTCGGGCTAAACGCTTCCGTAATTTCGTACCCGGTCCACAGTATTGATAACCTCCAGGTAAATGTAGCTCTATTGGAAGTGCGTCGATAGCTGTGTTTATTGATGCACCTGTAGGTAAAGTCGCAAACGCTTTCTTAAAAAGACTCACTGCTGAACTAGTGAGTCCTCCTCCTCTTCTCATGAGTGATGAATCACTACTAAATGGCTTCCTCCTATGCATGGTAGTTTTAACGTGTTAGTTCCTTAGTGATCAACAATGGTAATGGTTTGTCTAGATCGCTCTTCGTATTATATATTGAATTCACACTGTTTGTAGGGGCTTCATTGCTGCCTCTTCGTGAAAAGGTGAAAGGATTCCTTCCAGACTGTAATTTATCTACCGGGTACGAAATTACGGAAGCGTTTAGCCCGAGGAGATCCTGGAATAAACAAATTGGACGAAGCCTGCAAAGCGCATGACATTGCATATTCAAATTACTCAGATTCGGAAAGAAGATCAATCGCAGATAGAGCTCTTGCTGAAAAAGCTTGGCAGAGAGTAAAATCAAGTGACGCAAGTGTTGGGGAACGAGCAGCTGCATTAGCAGTGACAGCAGCTATGAAAGCCAAAACAGCAGTTGGAGGAGGGTCGAGGAGGAGGAAAAGAAAGACAACACGAAGGAAAAATACATCCGGTGGAGGCACAAGGAAGAGAAGTAGCACTACTAAGAAAATAAATCGTAAAAGGAAAAGGTGTTCAACATGTTCTAAAAAAAAGTCAAACGGAAAAGGATTATACCTAAGACCATACCGTGCATATTAAATAACAACAAATTAATTTTGCCAAATAAAGCCTTGAACAACGAGGAGCTTGAACGCTATGCATCATGTTTGAAAATACCTTTTTTCAGAGGTGTGTTTATGCGGAACGGGTTGCCAAGAAAAATCTGGAAAAATGAAGCCGCAATCGTAAACCTTGATGATATTCATGGTGCTGGTACCCATTGGGTTTGTTACAAGAAATTATCCGATTCTGTGTTTTATTTTGACAGTTTTGGGAACCTTCCACCTCCAAAAGAATTGCGCGAGTATTTCGGATCAGTGCCTAAAGTGTATTTTAATAACGATAGAAGACAAAAAGAAGAAACATCAGTATGCGGCCATTTATGTTTGGAATTCCTAGCCACAAGCGTCAGTCAACTTTAAGATGTCTTCCTGTACTGTAACAATTACAGGCACATCTTCAACTTTGAGGAGTTCACTATTTCCACCATTACACCTAAGAGAAGATAAACAGTGGGAGATTGCACTTTTGGATTTTACAACTTATAACTCAATTCCAAACATAATAGAAGGTGTCAACAACAAATTACACTATACAAAAAATAAAACGGCTAAGGATCTCACTGAGCTACCTGAGTTTGTTGCGATTGAAACTGGTGCTTATGAAATAGCTGACATAAACAGAGAGCTCCAAAATAAGTTGGGAAAGGATGCAATTGAACTAAGGGCTAATAACAACAATTTAAAGTGTGAAATAAAATGTAAATTTTATATGGATCTAACTCAACCTGCATCGATTGGCCCTTTACTTGGTTTTCCATCCCAAGACACAATCCTTGAACCAAATATGTCCCACACGAGTCCAAAAACTGTAAACATTATCAAGGTTAATACTATTAATATTACATGTAATATTGTTCAAGGGGCCTACAGAGATGGGTCAAACCAACATATTTTACATTCATTCTATCCAACCGTTCCGCCTGGATTTAAGATAGTTGAAAAACCTCATAATCTGATATATCTTCCATTAAACACCACTCACATTTCAGACATCGTATTGAACGTACTAGATCAAGACGGTGACGCTGTGGATTTTAGAGGAGAAGTTATTACCTTGCGCTTACACATTAGACAGGCACCATAAAAGAAAGATGGGACTTGAATTTGGATATAGCACCAAACAACCTTCAAACAGTTTCAGTGTATCTCCTAACGCGGAGAGGTTAACCAGAGAGAACACTAAATTCTTAGAAGGACTCGGTTTTAAAGTTAATGAAAATGGACATACTGGATATAAAACATGGACCGGTTTTCGACGAAACACTATGGGAGAAAGAGTTTCACACACACAACCCCTACGCTTCATCGAAATTAGGAAATAATGATGAGATACGAATTCCAATACAACATCAAGATGCTTATACCTTACCATCTGAAAGTTATATTTATATTGAAGGAAGGGTTTTGGCAAGAAATGGATCTACGCCATCTAAAGTGCCATTTATTAACAATGCAATGGCCTTTTTGTTTGAAGAAATTCGCTATGAAATATCAGGCATTGTAGTGGATTCGACTAAAAAAGTCGGTGTGAGCAGTACGCTTAAAGGTTTGGTATCCTTATCACCCAATGAAATAAACGCATTAAAAACAGCCGGGTGGATATTACCTAATGCAACCAAAGTAAAACCTAATGCAAGTGGTTATTTTGACTTTTGCATTCCGTTGCGGCTATTACTAGGATTCGCTGAGGACTACAGAAGAATAATCATTAATGTCAAACAAGAATTGGTCTTATTGAGATCGTCTCATGATACAGATGTTATAGAAGCCGATAGTGAAACAACACCTGACAAACTTGAATGGAAATTGAATTTGGATAAAATAGTTTGGAGGGTACCTCATGTACGGTTGGCCGATGAAAGGCGAGTAAGCCTATTGCGGATGTTGGATTCTGATAGGGATATTGTGGTTCCATTTAGAAGCTGGGAAATGCATGAATGGCCAGTTTTGCCAATAACTCAACGTCAAACGTGGGCTGTGAAAACATCGAGTAACCTAGAAAAACCAAGATATGTTATTTTCGCTCTACAAACAAATAAAAGATCTAACATTACGGCTAACGCAAGCAAATTTGACCACTGTCAACTTACAAACATTAAACTGTTTTTAAATTCACAGTTCTTTCCATATGACAACCTCAATGTTATGTTTTCTAAGGACAGATTTGGGATTCTATATGATATGTATGCAAGATTTCAATCATCTTACTATGGAAGGACAAACTCACCTCTCCTCCAACCTGATTCATTCAAGAATATTGCACCTATAGCAGTCATAGATTGTTCGAAACAAAACGAATCAATAAAGTCGTCAACAGTAGACATTCGCATCGAGTTTGAGTTGGAAGAAAATATCCCTGACCAAACTACAGCTTATTGTTTGATACTTCATGATACAATTGTAACCTACACACCACTAACAGGCGTGGTTAGAAGAATAATTTAGGGTTTTTACGACAGCATGCAGCTCTTACACATATTTACCCCCACCACAGATTATAAAAGAGAGATTGCTCGGTGAAAAAACATCAGTATTCATCCTGACACCAGCAAGTCAACATTGATGGTTAACATGGACAGTGTACTATCTACTATTCCTGACGATGAATCAACGACAGGATATGAAGCGCTCGAGACCACACCACCAGCTATGACATCTGAATCTGAAATATCGGCACATGATTTACCAGCATCCTCACAAACTAGCGAGAACTCTACTAAAACAACTGAAGATGTTTCTTTTGAAACTGACAACAACTCACTAGAATCTCCATCTTCGTCAACAATAGTTCAAGACTTACCTACTAATCCAACAGAACATATTCCACTACCGGTTGACAAAGTACCGATTACTAACACAAAGCCAGCACAAAACGAAGAACAACCGACTGAAAACTCCAAAAAATCTACCGACAAGATTAAGAAAGAACTGTCTGAGTTTTTATCTTTGGAAGGAAACGATCAAAGAAAAAGGAAACGATGTGACAATGAAGATGATGATGAAGAAAATATGGATGTCTTGATGGATGTGTTTTTACGCTTAATGTACCCGTTGAATCAAAACATGGATAAATCTGTCACCGTTGGGGTTTTCAAATCGTTAAACTTCAATCCTGCAGTGCTTATTAATCACTGCGGAAAAGCCTCGTTGCTGCTCACGTTGGATATGTGGGATAAATTTACTAAATATGTATCTATCATTGAAGCCTATTTATTCAACAAGTTGACAGGAAGAAAAACTGCAATTGGATTCGAAGATTCTAATTTGGAAATCGATAATATAAGACTTCGAGGTACCCAATTTGTGAGGTTTAGAGATCTTTCCAAACACAACAAGAAGATCCTCATGACTTTGGAAGAATTTCAAGCTCTGTCAAACCTAACACCTGTAATAATCAGGTACATCCAGCAACTTACTACATATTCCCCTCTCATATTTGATTATCTGAACACTTCGGTAAACACAAATCCAGCTGTGCCACTGCTATATGGACCGATAGACCAGTCTATATACAACAGATTACCTCAAGAGGTGTCGTACTACAGAAAAACTGTATTCTTCTTTAATAATCGTCGAAGTGAAGAAACCACAGTGAAAGTTTCTCCAACAAATAACCAGCAGGAAAACATTGTAAATCAAGAAAAGTAGTAAAAATGATTTCAATTATTGTGTCGTAAAGTGCTCTCATTAGTAGCACTTATACTTTTTTAAAAACAAAATGACGTGACCTTGAAACAGTTCAGGTTTGCACATATTTGTAGCGCTTACACTTTTTTTAAAAACAAAATTATATGACCTTGAAAAAGCTCAGTTTTGCAAAGGTGCTAATGTAGGTATTACTTATACTTTTTTAAAAAACATAATTACGTGACCTTGAAACAGCTCCAGTTTACACATGTTATTGTTCTTTTCACTAACTATATATTAAACAAATGTTGCTACATGGATGCAGTTGATTGTAAGATTCACAATGAAGAACACTCGCAAAATGAATAATTATTGCTGCAGCGAAAAACGTTTTATACGTCCAAATTTACAAGTTGACGGAATAGCATGTAGAACATGTGAGTGCTTCAGTTACTGTAGATGCAATTGCAAATCATTTACAATCTCACCCCCAACCCGGCAGATGTTAAAAATCTACAAGACTGGACACTACTTCACCTGTTGTATGGACATGTGTTACAAGTTTAATGTACACGATTTTACCCGCTCATGTTCAATGTGCTACCCTAAAGCATTCTGTGAATGTGTATTGAAGTTTTGTAAAAACAGAAAAGATTGGGAATCTTAAAAAACACCCCTCCCCCACCACCAACACATACAAACGGAAACTAAGGATTGACATGATCATAAAAGTCAAGCAACCTAATATTTTCTCTCAGTTACCTTTAGTTACTTACGAACAATGGACCGAACAGTTCGTTTTGTTGATAATGTTTCCATGTCTAAGAAGTGTGTGGTGGAATTCCAAGCTTTCAGAAACAACGATGACAGATTTATCATCAAAGAACTAGCCTTTTTTGACATAAATACAAATGTTGTTAACTACTTTCTTTTTAAACCACCGTTTTCTTTTAAGAAACTAAACCGAAAAAGTGCTAGAACAAATTCGTGGCTAACGAAATACCTTCATCACATCACATGGAACGAAGGATTTACACAATACAAAGAGCTGGATAACATAATGTATCATTATTGCCAACAGTATGACGAAATTTTTACTGCTGGTGAAGAAAAATCTAATTGGATCAGAATGTACACTACGTCTGATATAACAAACGTTAGTTTGGATAAAACTTATGCTACGGACTTAAGTGGTCTTTGTATCGGTGTGAAAAATCCTCAACACAAAATCTCCAACTGCGCATTGTCGCGAGCATACAGGATTGGTCGACTTATATCAAGTGGAGGGGGAAATCTTATATACCGGTGTAGATCCATCCTACTATCATTCTAACACAGGATCTCATCCAGTAAACATCATCTCCACTATGGCTTCAAGTTCTCCATTGCAAGCTCTTGCGGACAGATTCAACCAACATTCCAAATCTGACCTTCTAACAACAAAGAAATGCAGCGAACTTCAAGAGAAGAAGCATTATGCAGTACATTCAATGAAAAAAATGGACACATCGGTTGGTGAAGCTGTCGTCGCTGTTCTTGGAGATTCGCCCTACAAGGAAGGTGACAAACCCAAGTTCCAAGTATACCTTCCGAGACGATTTGTCAATGTGCTCATGAACGAAGACCTGGACTCTATCAAACCCGGAATTTTTTATATAGTTTCCCATGGACCGTCTGGGAACAACTCTACAGAAATTACGATCCATTTGAACACACCTTTGTAAAATTATCTAAGTTCATAGCTTTGTAAATATTCTTTATTATTTAGCATTGTTAGTTCTAATATGTATGTCTTACGTTTTACTGTTATTTGTAAATAAATCTTTTTTTTTAAAACTCCAACCAATGACCTTGACATAGTTTCTTCAAGACATTATAGCCCCCCCTCCCACTTAAATTTATTCATCATAAGTAATCAGCCCATCACCGCAACCTTACAAAAAAATACACGTCTTCTGTACGGTACGTAGGTAGGGGACGTTATAGATTGTATATGTAGTACTGACTACAAACTTCATTCGTATACTCCGCTATCCTACAACCACATCAACATGAAGTTTCATCTAGTTCTGTTGGACGAAGTGGATTTGGGAATGTTTCATGAAACACTGTTTCGTCTGATGAGTGGTGATCCACCTCTCCGTTTAAACATTACAATTGAGTTTGACGATATAACGGTTGAAGAACCAAATTCATCACGGTCACCCCCAGGATCTCCGATAGCATCATCTTCACCCTATGTTTCCAGTGATCAGCTACCTGTGAAGACAGAGCCAGAGTCCCCGAAGTCCGGGGATGACGTATCTCCATGATGTTATGTTAAACTGGAAAACCACTAAATAATTTCTAACTACTAAAGTGTCTAATAATTAAAAAATGTTTTTTAAAACTTCTTTTCAATGGCCTTGAACATGTTTGAACTTGTTTTATTTTATAACTCTCGTCCCACCGTATTCTGTGCAGTACGTAGGTAGGGTACGTTAACGGTTCATGGTATTTTACTAGATAAATCCACTCTACCTCTACAACAACATACTCCACAGGACCATGAAGTTCCAACTTGACGTCTCGGACACTCTGGATACAGTAATATGCTATCAACAACTTTATCGTCTGCTAAGTGGTGATGATCCGCAAGATTTATATATAACACTCGAATTTGTCAATGAAACTTTAGGTCAGTCCGATTCCACCCATCCTTCACAAGAAATTCAAATGGTTCTGTCAAACACGGCTGATTTGGAAAACTTCCGTGGATTACTGTCTCGACTCGTGAGTCGTGATCCTCCGCGGCATTTGAAGATAACAGTCGAGAGTGAATATGGAGTTTCTAACGAGTCCAATTAATTCCAACCTTTTGTTTAATATTCGTAAGTTATGATTAAAAATATTTTTTAAAATTTCTTTTGAGTGACCTTGAACATGTTTGGACATGTTTGAAGTCGCCGTCAAATTTAGCTAGCCGGGGCCAACTCAAAACAATGCGGTTTTCAATCAGGATAACGTAGTATTGGCGTCCGATTACGAATCAGTGACGTCACCGTATGACGTCATCACACGTCACACCCATGACGTCACAACCGTGACGTCACAACTGTGACGTCACACCCCTCACCTCACACACACACTCCACCTCCTCACCGTATGACGTCACACATACGTCATCACACGTCACTATTACGTAACCACTGATTAAAAACCGCTGAATTTGCGTTTGTCCTGAATCTCTTAAAATGCCTCTACTTGAGTTAAATTATAAAAAATAAAATCAGTATAAATAAATAAAAAAATAAAAAATAGTTTCTTACGTGAACTGAACTAGCTTAAATATGTCATTATTTTAATTGTTTTAGAACGATATTTTGTTTATTAAATAATTTGTTATTTGATTAACGCAATTCATTCATTGATTGAGGAAAATTGTGTTATATAAATATTTAACATATCACACCTAATAAGAAGTCAAATAATACGTTTTTAAAATCATCACAGACTTGAAGAACCGTTTTCAAATCACATAAATATAAATCTTCTTAGATCTTTATAGTTGCCATCGTTTGAGCAAAATGAGAACTTCAACACTAAAGGTTGATTTGCAAGCATATTAAACTACAAAATATTTTTAAAATTCTGAGCTTAACGAAATAAGAGGTTATAATCACAGGTATCTTTGAATTTACAAGAAGTGCGAAAACAGTTTTGTTCTCAAAAAATACTTCTTTTAATTTTAAGTAGTTTTTTCCAAGAATCAAGACTCGATCCATAACGTTTTATAAAATGTCTATGTAGGTTATGGATGAAATTAATCTCTTTTTACCTTTTATTCAACAAAAACATTATTTACTTTTTACTGGACCGTAATGATATACTGACTTGTAATGTACATGAATAGCAGACAGGCAGAATGGCGACATCTCATGTAAAAGTTAAGTCACGATTCTCTATAATTTCTCAGTTCCCGGGATTTGAAACTGAACTCAACTTTTTAAATGAAAATGCATAATTTTAATCACTTAGGTTAGTGGTACAAACATTCTCTTATAGAACCTTATTTATCGGTATCTTGGTTAAAATAACACACTTAAAAAGTCTGATTAACACATATATTTAAATTAACATTATTACGTTTCATGGATTTACGCATATACACTATGCTAAAATATTAAATTAGGATGAATTTTTATACTTTGTACATTTGTAATAAAGATTCAAAGACAAAAGCTGACGTAAAATAGAAACAATCAAAAGTGCGTTAGTTACAAACATTAAATATCAGATAAAAATTATTGAAAAAGTGTAAATTCTTTGTTAGATTGATTTTGAATTAAAAAAGATCTGTTCCATTAGTTTTCTATCTTCAAACTATTCTCATAAATTACTGATTTAAGTAGTTTAGCCTCACCGATTTTTATTTTTATTTTTTATACAGCTTAAAATTGTTTCTTTTATTTTCTCACAATATCCCGTGAATTGGTAATATACATATATAGTTTACAAAGTTTTACAAAGTGTTTAGTTTAGTTTAGATTAGTTTAGTTTAGATGTACGTTTACTTTCAATGTCACTTTGGAAAAAATCTTCGATTATGAAGTAGAATTCAGGATGGAATCACAAAAGGATTTATAAAGAGAATTCTGAAGAGATAAATACTGTGGTAATTTTAATGAAAACCCACACTAGACTTTCACGCCCAAAATTAATTAAAATTTGCATGTAACATACGCTCTTTAAACTGGCAAGTGTAATCCCAGTGTACTCAGTGAAAATGTAAAAGTATTGCGTTTTTTTGCAGAGTATAAGCTTTCTTTCAACACAATAAAAATTAAAATAATATATAATATTATACTTTTTTTATCTAGCTATAATGCTTAGATATACTTTATTGCTAGCTATTATTTTCATTATCTCAAAATAGACGTAACAAAATATAAAATGTTAACAAACTACTAATCTAATTTGTAGATTGTTGTATTTTTCATTAATATTAACAATGCAAATGTCTTGAAATCATTTTACTTTATACTTTGTTTATAAAATTCTTGCACACCTTAAAGCAAAAAAAGAGTACTGAATAACAAGAAAATCACATACATATTTTAATGTAAGCTATTATACCAAATAATTAGAAAATTATTTTAGTGTTTGAATACAACTAAATTTGTACATATTGAATACATTACAAGCATACCAATCAAAAACAAATATTTCATTATAATCATTTGAATTCATTTGAAATGTATAACGATTTAAGGAAATCTATTATATTTGGGTTTAACTTTTACAGATTGTTGTAAGCATACCGTATCCATTTATTAATATCTCTGTACACAGTTTATATATGAGCCCAACACCCGGTAGAGTGCACTTAGCTGTAACAGTATGTGGTGTAATCTAGCTTTTAGTGGGTTACACGCATTACTACCAAGACTTGCATGGTTATAAGTGCAATGTCATTGACAAAAAAAAAATAAAATAATAATAAAAAAATAAAGAAAGAAACGTAGACCATGGTACATCATTAAGTTTAAATTGATCCTATTCTACTTTGAATAAATGAATGAATGTGTGGAGGAATGAATGAATGAACGAATGAATTAATAAACAAATGAACAAACGAACGAAGAAACGAACGATCGAACGAAAGAATGGATGAAGAATGAACGATAGAACGAACGAATGAATGAATGAAGAATGAATGAATGAAAGAATGAATAAATGGACGAATGAATGAATTATTGAATAAAATGAAAGAATTAATGAGTGGAATCAAAGAATAAAAATAAATTAATTAATGAATTAAAGAAAACGGAAGAATGAATTATTGAATGAATGAAAGAATTAATGATTCGAATAGAAGAATAAAAAATAAATGAAGTAATGAATTAACGAAAATCTTTTATTTATGCAGGCAAAGTTAGGGGAACATGACCCTTTCTTACACTCAACCTGATACTACATAGTATATTTTTATACTTTTCCTTCTATTTTTAAATTTACAAGTTTTTCATTTTCTATTAATATGGGAACTAAATGACTATTTTATATAAATAGAAAAGTTAGGCTTGTGAGGAATCAGTATTGACTGACAATACATCTTAACTCTAGAAATATGGCACAAGATAACGACATCATAAAAGACACATAACGGTTTACGAGGCAACAAAAGTTAGCCCGGACAAGCGGCGGACCTTTGTTGTTTTATGTGTACTTTGCATGGCCGCCAAGTGTTGGGAGGTGCAGTTGTTGGTTCGATGTTTAAACTATCACAACTAATACACGAGGTCTGGACGTCCAATCACTGAACTTGGTTTACTGTCAGGAGCACGTAGACAAGCTCTAAGTTGTAAGACTTAGTTTAATATTCAATATATTTCTCATTATTGACTTCAATCTCTATAATTAAAAATTTTATGGTGTTAAAAAAAAGATCAAAAGTTTTTTTTCTTAATGCCTCGATATACCGCAAGTACATATAGGTATTCACATATTTAATATACGTTTTCATTTTGGATAAATACTTTGATTATACATCTAGGCCAATCTATTTTCATATTCATAATAGAGTTAAATGCAATGATTTGACTTAGATGAAGTTAGATTCCTTGTAAAGTGTACTAGAAAAAACTTAAAAATATATAATATTCATACACTTATAAAACATCAAATTAAAACTAACGATTTTATAAATCCAACTTTTATATTTAACAGTTCGAATATGAGTCTTGGATATTTTAACTGAGTTGAAAAATAATGTTATCTCTTATTGTAGTTTGTTCTTGCCTTTATATAAAATAGGCCAACATAGAAAATTATGTGGAGTTTTATAGTCAGTGAATGTCGATGTAAGTTTGCAATATTACAAAATTGAGTATGTTTTTTTGCAAATTTCAAAAGGAATTAAATTATTTTTATTTATGTCAAATGTATTGGCCAACTTATTGGAATATTAAGCTTAAGGTTTTATACGAAAATTTAAAAACGAACAAAATGCAGTATCTTATAGAATTCAACTGTTTATTTTAAATAATAGCATATTGAAAGGAATTTCATAAATAAGAAAAGTTTTGGTAGAATACACATTTTAATATTAAAAAGCTTAAATCATAGTGGTTTTTCTAATTCACCATATAATATTAACACTTTTATTATTAACAAAGGTCTACATTTTTCATTGGTTTTATTGTTTTTGGAAATAAAAGTTATACAAACAATTAAAATCATATGACAATCCAAACAAAATTGAAAACTTACCAATTGGTTCTCAGTCACAATTTTTTTTTTTTTCATTTACCTGCAAAAATAAAGAATATCTTATGAACATAACCTATAAATGTAGTTTTTCCAAATAAATTACACTAAAATTAAAACAAGATTAAAATCTTGATTTCTCTTTCTAATTCTGTCCTAAAATGAATAATAAATTATATAGTTGGACCATATATGAAGGAAAATTATTCTGAAGGTTTGAAATCAATCCAGCCGGATGTTAACGTGTCAGGGCCGGAAGCTCGACTGTTGGGTCACGTGATGGCATGCCCGTACACGAGAAGTTGCCTATACCTGGTAGGACTAGTCTGGCGGGAGTGCATATTATACTACTGTGACTCTTAAATGAGAAATACGTTAATTTTTATTAGGTTATTTAGCATGAACGCATGTGGATTCCATGTTGAATTTGATATTCATTTTTTATCCTTTTTAAAGTGAAATCATTTTTACTTAACAATGAATAATTTTGATTATGTTAAAAAGTTATATTTTTAATTATAATGTTACACAGGAATCGCTCATGCTGTATGAATCATAACTGCATAAAAGCTTAACTTCAGTAGTGATTTCTTCGTCTTCATATTCAAGATTTTCACAAATTTAAAAAAATCAACCGTTACGCATCATTTCCACATTAAAACTATGAACAAAAGGACAATGCAATATTTGTTGTAAAAGTTCCATAATTTTTTTAGTATTATAAACTTTAAAGACTGTTTTAGAATGATAGAATGGTGTGTTGATGTACCTTATGTGCTTGGCTGTTTTGAGCAGGAATTAAAATACCATTTAATAGTGATGTAAAAACTGCAAAACGGTTTACGGAGAGAGTTGATAATATAAGTATGACGATGGCTTGTTTATACTCTGTTCTAATGAACAGCCCTGACAGTTGGCTGGAAATCTATAGAACAACGAGAAAGAATAATAAATTGTTATATTTCATATGGATGTATGTAAAGATAAAAAAATGATACACTTAATTAGTGTATATCATACATAATAAAAAAAGGTGTGATTCGTAATTGACCATATTTCTATATACATACAAATCTTATATGCTAATTATTAGGAGTTCAAGTTTTACTGTTATACGCAATGCACTAACCATATTCAAAACAAATTTCACGCGCAAACCGAAAGTCAGAATCCTACTTAATATTGAATAGTGACCGAAATTGTGATTTATTGAACTGCTTTAAGAAATATATTCTGGCATAAGGTAAAGCAATAATATGCAATTAATATGCATTTTAATTAAATTTTCATTATGTTATTTAAATAATTTTAGTAACTTATCAGCACTTTTGTTTTTAAGGATTCGTCACTAAAAATAACCTTAAGATTATGCAAATTGACATATGAATAGCTCATTAAAGATGAAACTCAACATACACATCTTTGAAAATTACACATCTGAAATTATTGTCTCACATCATAATGTTAATATGTTTATGTCTATTTAATGAATCTGCAATTAAAAATTGTTTTCATAATAATACCGGGTTTCCAAAACCACTCGTACACCCCTTTTAGAACAGAATTAATGTTTCTCACAAACTAATAGTGCCGTTATATCTCAACCGGTTACTCTATTGTTTGAATCTGATTTTAATCAGTGGTAAGAACTGTTTCTCTTAAAAATACTGTTTTTGGGACTATTGACTGCTAAAACTACGTTTGTGATAAAATATTACACGTTCTGTAACTAAGTGCATACAATTCTTGAGAGTTTTTTCCCAATTGTTAAAATTTTCTCATGTCATTGCAATTTTGTATAAAAAAGAATTTTATTTTATTATTGTATAGTTTGTAAAAGAAGTGACCTTTCCAGACCAGAAGTCACAAATTGTAAATAGAATCCGCTTTTATTGCGTTTTTGGATTCTATACGTAAGGAAATTTTAAATTTAATCCATGCAACTTATCCTAACGGTTTAGGAGATAGTGTTGGTTAAAGTTTATTTTTTTCCATAACAATAATATTGGGAAAATTTAAAATAAATTATATCCGAAACTTTTACTTACAACAGAGTTGTAAAAGCATAAAAATGTCATAGAACTTCATTTTAAATAATTTTCTATCATAAAATATCAATTAACACATAAATTCAAATATTAAATACATTTTCAATATCTCCACCATATTGTAAATATTAGGAGTAAAAATATAGTTACTCATGAAAAAATAGTTTATAATGGAAAGGTATTTAAAAGGATAGTGTAAGACATTTCATACTTTAACATGTTTGTTAATGAAAAGCTTTCATTGAAAACGCATGTAAAAATAGGACAAAAAATGTTAAGAAAAAATTGTGGTTTGTATAAAAAAATAGCTCTTTAGGATTATTGTTCTTTTTATGTTGTTCAAGATTAGGGGTTTATAGACTAATTATTTGTCTGTCTGGATAGGTTACTTCTGGTACACTCTGTACATCGAAATTTATGTCAATCAATAATGCGTAAACTGTTTACCTGTGATGGTATGATTTTGTTTTTGGGTGGTTTTAATTCTGTTAATTTTATTCAGTAATAGATAAAGTGATTGTAAATGATTTAGTATTTTACGATAATACAAAGCAATAGAAGTTATAATTTTGGTATTATAACTTTTAGTATTCACATAAATAGGTTATATCTTAACATGTGCACACTCTAAGTTCCAAGTGAAGTGATAGTATGTCTTAGTGGGAAAACAAAGTTTAGAGCAGCTCTTAAAGGGCAATATGTTGAGGAGGCCCTATCATCTTACCAACTCCCGTCGAACGACACTTAAAAGGGTTCAAATTAACCTTATATCATATTACTAAGTACGAGTAACATTATTTTCTGGTATTATAATGAAGCATGTTCAATCAATTTACAATAGGTTTATGTCAATACAACATTCATAAATATTAAAACAACCAGGGAGTACAAATGAATTAGAAAAGTATTACTAACAGTAAAACAATATTTATCTATTTATATTGTACATGAATAAATATTGTAATTTAAAAATCTGAAATTATAAACCAAATTTTTTTATTAGGACTCAATAATTTTTTTGAAAGTAACTTTAATCATACAGTTTGAAAGTAATACTTTATCTTTGATGCACTTTTGAATAGACATAAGGTTTTGACACACATTAAGATACATAACATGCATATGTTTGTTATATCACACAATATATACCTACATATATGTATATAAATATATATACAAATCGAAAATTAAGTTTATATAAATATACACAATCAATTCCAAAAGCATATCACTGTATTTAAATGTGTGTTTTGTCATTCACCAATGAAGTTTATTGAATATTAAGATGCAAATTTTTCTAAAATAGAAATACATAAAAAATAATTGGTTTTCTAATATTTTTATTATTTACCTAAAACAAATTGTGATAGAAGTTTTCATTTAATTTAACTTATCAACCTATTAATTGCATTTTTACTAACAGTAGAAATAACATTTGAAAGTAGCTAACAATTTAATAAAATGATAAATTTTTTAAATGAATAAAAATTAATAATGTGTGATGTATTATATCAAGTACAAACGTATCAGCGCATTGAGTTTGTAATACATAATTTACGTAATACGTATAATACGTAATACTAAATAGCAAAAAGATAATCTGTGAATTGAAGTTAGGGTATATGCTGACGTTTCAGCACTGTCAGTCACAATTGTTACAAATCTCTGCACACAATGCAAATCAGCCACTAGAATTTCCAGCATTTATTGAGAGATTAGCGTCGCTCAGTCCTGCCTCATCCCCTTTATTGCCCCTTTATTGCTCCTGCTTCTCTCGCAAATGTTCTATTCTCTCGCCGATCAACTATTTTCTATAATCCGCTAGCAATAAGTAATCTATTACATATTGTTATATGATTTGAAATATAAATAGAATGTATAATAAAGCATTATGTCTGATTAATATTTCTATATAAATTTTAAGTTTTAAAATTTGTTACATCTTTTTATTTTAGTGTGAAATAAAAGAAATTAGCATTTTTATTATTAGTGCAGTAGAAGTTTAATATCATGATATCCTTTAGTTTTGTAAATAACTTGAAGTGAATATTAAGTTTTTTCCAAGTAGGGTAATTTGTTTTGATTGATTTTCATTCTCTTTTAATAAGAAAATTTGTCCTTATTAATTTTTGTAAAGCATTAGCATAATCATAATATTTTATAATGTTTTGTAAATATAGAATTGTATTTTTACTAGAGGTTTCCATTTGTCAAGACTCTAGTATTAACACTTATACAAATACGCCAATATTATAATTTTGATCATTACTAAAATGGTAGATACTCAAACTTGTAGTATTTAGTTCCATAAACTAAAATTAATCTTTAAAAGCATTTAAATTTTAACTATGCATACCAAAATCTGTTAATATTTATTTACTTACAGTCTATGGATTTTCAGCATTTTTCTTTAGCAAGAATATGACCTACACCCTCTTATCTTCAATCCCAAAAGAATGAAATTGTTGTAGATTAAATTTAACTGGTAGGAGCATAATTTTTAATACACTTCTGAGTAAATATCATCTATTTATTATGGCATGAAGCAGTTGCCTCTCATAATATGTTACTCATGTAATCTTTTACATGAATAGGTTGAAATTTAATTATACTCCGTGTTCCTGGTAACGACTTTATAAACGAATTTATATATCAATCTCACTATCATGCTACTGAATATTACACTTAAAAAGAGGTATCCATATTGATAACTAAAAAATATTCAATGGCACCATAACAATAGATAGTAAGTTTTAATAACCGGGCTTAACAATAAGTAAAGAAAATTACTTTAGTAAGATATATTTAAATAAAATATGTATTTAATATGAAATTTGGTATATGTATTTTTCTTAGGTTACCGATACTACAAGTCATTGATGGTATTAGTCCAGAGCAATTGCAATTATAGTCCCAATACAACCTTAAATATATTTTTTTGTAAGTCTGAGGTTCACAAATGTCGTATAGTAATAATATACAGCGTTTTTTCTTGTTTAGTAAAGATATTATTCTACAATGAAGTGTATTATATGTTTAAGGATCATTAAATTTTACAAAGTAAAATTCAAGGAAGAACCTTGTATTTAGAAAATACTTGTTAATTAGGTTGTACGTTATTTTGGAGGTCACATATTAATACATTACTCCCACAGTAAAACCATAATTAAATTGTTAAATTGCAAAATAAAAAGTATAATGGAGGATAAATAAAAGTTACAAACTATATTGTTATATCCTGGAGAAAACATTAGGGACTAAAAGTTTTGCATTTCATTGTTAAAGTTTAGTTTAATTTTGGACGGCCGGAAATTGAGAAATTAGAGAGACTCGTGACTCAACTTTGAAATCATATGTCTCCCTTCTGCATCTCTTTAGCTCGAGTGCATTCTTAGTATTTAGATGCAATCCAGTGTAAAATTAAAATATACTCTAATCTCTTTGGAAAAAGAAACTCTATTATTCATAACACTAATTGCTAACAATTTGAAATTGTTCGATACATCAACAGTTAAGGCATGAATATACGCTAGAAGATTAATTTAAAGTACCGTATGTAATAATAAAGATTTGTTATAAAATTTAACCATTGGAAACTTCCAAATAGATTTTATTTTAAATTTAAATTAATCCCTATGTTCTGTACTGTATCATGTGTACTGTGTCATCTGTTTTAACCATTATTTAATACATGTATTGTTTTTGTTTACATTAACTCAAGTCAGTTTCATTTTCACCTATGAACTAATGAATCCAGTCATAATTTAATATTGTGAATGAAATCGCCCAAATATGACCAACATAATTCATAACACCCAAATGTCAAGGAATTTTCTCATTCGCCGATGAAAATATTTGTATTTTAATGATTATGATACTTAAAATAAAATAACATTTTGCAATATACAGTAATTAATAATTTACTTTGTGCTGCTTAACCTTTGAAAAAAATGGGCAGTAACAGTTTAACTGGCTTTGAACAACACAAATATATATCATTGAAAGGTTTCCATGAATAAAACTGACGGAAAATAAAAAAACACATCTTTACATTTTTCCCCTTTTTTTATCAGTGTACTCTGGAGTGTAGGAGGGAGAAGTAGTTGGGTGTAGGGATAATGTCACAGGTGGAATACCAAAGTTGCAAGTGGCTCTTGAAGAGCAATATGTGTAGGTCCTATCAGCTTACCAACTCCATTACTCCACACTAAGGTTGGTTTGAGTTTTCTCATTACGTTACTAACTAATATTGATATGAATGCTGTTATTTTGCCTCGTCTAAACATAAACCATCAGTTCGTTAAAAAACAAAAGTAAAATCTTAAGATATTATGATATAAAGAAACTTTAACTATATAGTGTGTACATTTAGATTGTATAGAACTAAAAGTGCATACAAAAGTATAGTAATACATGGATAAAAATAGGTCAGCTTAAGTATTTATTGTGCGGTTATCAAAGTTTAATCCTGCCACATTGGAAATTTTGTCATCTGTTATTGCTTCTGTCATAAGATTGCTGATTTTGGGTCGGTAAATGTCTTGGATTCTGTTTGGACGTACTCACTATCGTAGTTTGATATAATGTTACTCGAGAGTGTATGGGGATAAAGTGGTTGAGTGTTGTGATAATGTCAAGGGTGGAGTACCAAAGTTCCAAGTAGCTCTTAACGGGCAATATGTGTAGGTCCTATCAGCTTACCAACTCCCATTACTCCACACTTAAGTTGGTTTGGTTTCCCTTATCACTTTACTAAGTAATATTGGGATGTATTTGTTGTTTTAGAAAAGAGCTTTTGCTAAACCCAAATTAATAGATAAATGCTAGGTAGTTGCTAAAACCATAACTAAAAAGAGTGAGTGAAACTATTACTAGTGTTTTCAAATTGTAGTAGTTGATGTTTAATTATTATAAATGTATGAAGTTAAGTGTAAATGAATTAGCACATATTTACATAGATAAATGCTAGGTAGTTTGCTAAAACCATAACTAAAAAAGAATGAGTGAAACTAATACTAGTGTTTTCAAATTGTAATAGTTGATGTTTAATTATTATAAATGTATGAAGCTAAGTGTAAATGAATTAGTACATTACCTTGTAATAGTACATACTATGATCAATAACAGGTATATAAAATATTTAGTCAAAAATGATAAATTTTATCACTTTTTAAATACAATTTAGAAGAACAATAGGCCTACTCTAGCATTTGTTGTGAGATTATCAACTTTCAATCCTGTCATATCGGTCGTTTTGGCGTATTTTATTGCTTCTGTCATAAACGTGCTGATTGACAATCCACACAATCGTCAAACCCACCATTATAAGTGGCTTATAAGTGGCATTTATAAGTGGCTTATAAATAACTTACTTTTATATTGGCCATTGTAATTTGAATATATTTTTCTATTATATACTTATAATTATGGCGGGAAATAAAATTTAAAGTTATTAATAAAACATTCTTAAGATTTTACTTTGATGTTACATTGGAAGATTGACTTTAATTTTGTTCTACTTTTATTTGGTCAAACTCTGGGTAGAAAAGCCTTATTAATGATGGGTGGGTAAGTCGATGCTAATTTCAACCTTTAGTAACCAGAATGTAAATAACCTCCAATTACATTACTTTACTTAAACTATATACTTTTCCCCATTATCTGTATTCAATTTGATACAACCAAAATTGGAAGAAAAATATAGATTTTAATCACTCGCTGCAATTCCTCGAATAATAAGCCCATCCATGACCAAGTCTTGATGACTACGTTGGAAAATCTTAACTGTTGTTACTTGAAATTTGGAATACTCGAAAAAATAGACCTAATAAAAAAACGTTGCACTAAATTTATTAAGCTAAATAACAAGGGTTTTACCTACTAATAATTTTTACTCGACTGAATGTTTCTAAATATACAAGTTGGATTGTCCTTGGTATTTTTGTTGAGTAGTGGGAGGTCCAGGGCATTAGGGCCTGATGTGGACACGGTTTACAAGGGAAGATTATGTGGCCGCCCTTTACATCAACCCCTCTGTGAAGCTCCACCGCACTCTGTTGTCGTAGGATTATATTTAAACCTACCTTAGATGATATAATATGTTTTAATAAGATTAAACACTGTTAAACAAGGAAATTTGATGACTTTTTAAGATTTTATTTGATTATTTAAAAGGCTTTAAATTAATAGAGGAGATTCTATATTAACCATATTTTACCAAATAAAGTAATCACATATACCCCACATATAAAATGACATACCAAATAGACACAAAAGGACAAATAGCTGGTACTAATATTGTAAAACAATTCGTACATTAATGTTATAAAAATAAAAGTCTCCCATACATTAATAGATCTGTACACGTGTATATTTTATTTATTTGTATTTAATAAAATTTAAACTACTTACTAAATTGTTAAAACTTTTAATTATTTTGTATGTCCAGTCATATATTTAAATTGAAATTAAATTTGTTTTGAGAGAATTGCATAATCAATCGACATTTTATAATGATGAAAAGTACAACTGGACAATATACTTTTAATTTGTAAAGTAAGTAGTTGCTTTCTAAAATTAATATGAATACTCATTAACTCTGTCAATATAATTTGGTTGAAGTAGTTAAAATGCGATAATCAGTAACTAAATGCCAGTTTATATATCAAATCTATGTACACCCAAAACAATAGGGTGAAACACACCTTTAGACAGTTGATCTGATACTTCTAATGGGCCGATTTACCAAAACAAACTTGTTTGGTCCTGTATTAGCATGTTATATTTGCATTTCAAAATATTTTCGTTAAATTGGTCGAAAATGAAAAAAAACCAAAACATTTCATGTGGAGGTTTAATATGGGTAAAAAGTCAATTTTTTTCGATCTTTCGATCCTTTTGACAGTTCGTCTGAGATTTCCACTGAACCGGTTTACATGCAATTCGTACCAAGTAAAAATTAAGTTTTTCCATATCACAAGGTTTTATTTACTTTAAATTTATCTTACTCTATTAAATTACCAAAGTCTACATTCCAAACCTTTTCAATTAATTCATTTAACAGGCTTTCAATCAGCTGATTGTATATACACGAGGTATTTTGTCTAAAACAGTAAAAAATCAAAAGCGCAAGAAGAATTTGGTTTACTATGGACCAGTAACTAATAATGTAAATAATTCAAACGAATTATTAATAAAATGGAAGAATATTTAGTTTTATACGCTTTAAACTGAACCATTTTATTGTTAGATGGTAGATAAAAATGTAATAAATAATTTGTATTGTTAAACTTAACCATTTATATCACATGATCAATTGAAACGGAATTACAATTTTGAAATTGCATACTATACATGTTTTGTACCATGTTTTTGCCTGGCGGTCCACTCGATCACCACGGATAGAGCTGTTTCCGTTGAGTATCGACGAGCAACGACTTGTCTCTTATGATTTTATTACTGTAGTGACATAAAATGCCGATACGGTAGCGGCCGTAGCTCAGTGGTAGAGCTCTGGGTTATCACCCAGCGGGCCTGGGTTCAAATCTCGGCTCGGCGACAAAAAGATCGTTAGGCCGCTCCAGTGGTTTGGAAGTCAAGTTAAGCCGTTGGTCCACCTGCATAGAAAACAAAAAAGTGCATGCATTTCAGGCGAGGAGAACTATCATTTAATTGCTGATCTCCCTCCACTAAAAGCCATACTATTATTTATTTTATTATTGGCATAAGATGTGATTTATTTTAAATATATCTATTAATAATATCATACTATTACATATTGCAAATATTTTAATTTATTTATTAATTTTTATGATTCAGATTGACGTTGGTTGCTGAAGAGTATGAAACCAGTTGACTGGAGTCAGCCCAGACACGATATTCACCGCACGAGCTCCCACGGCGTGTCTACAAGTTGGCGTGTTATTGGCTAAGCCGCTACTGTACTGTTGGCTTGGGAAAAGTATTTGAGTGTTCCACAATTAGGATTATTTGGATCAAATTACATTTTTGAGATAGCAAAATATAATTTGAAATAATGATATGAAAGTAATAATAGATCGTTGATAAAAATTACAATCTAATTTGTAATTTCATTTATTTAATATTTATTCGAAAATTTGGATTTTTATCAGTAAAAAATCTTTCTTTTTCTACATTATGGGGAAAAAGATAGTTTGACAGAAGATAATATAGAACTAAACACGCAATAAAGGATATGTATTCCTATCAAAATTATTATATTAAATAAGATTTGTAAAAATAATAAGTATCTGTTGCAAGAAAGATAAAAATTTAATTCGATTGAATGGTAACACTGTTTTAATACGTTTCTATTGTTGAGCTTTTTATTTATTTATTATTTATTTATTTATTTTAAAAATACAAGCAATAGAAGTGTTGCCTTACGATTCTTATGAGGGAAAATTAACTTAAATTATCCCTAGCTCAACCTAATAGTTAGATTTAAGGAATAATTTCATCGTATGTAAAAAGGACTTGAAATTGGGTGTGCAATAAAAAAATTTATATCAATTTGGGATTTTAATTACCAACCTTCAGGTTATGTTCCATAATAAAGCAATCGGGCTATATCAACACTTAATATCATTGCTATAAATAGAATGGAAATCAATATAAACTACAAAGTAACTTTTTTTAGTTCCTTTTATGTTTTTTTTTTTTTTCAAATAATACAAATAGTACACTTAGATTAATCATCGTTTTTAATCATATAAATATATGTTGTTCTGCGAGTAGGGGAAAAGTCGCCCAACATTTAAATAGCCAAGTTCTTAATAAATTGCTTAGCTAGTGAATTAGAAAAAAGGGTTTTTGATGGTTAAAAATAACATTAAGGAAAGAAAACGCTAACTTTCAAACTCATTAATGAACGTGATGTGCTTCATGTCGTTTGTGTCGTTATTATTTGTGTCGTTTGCGTAAAATTCTACGCAAAACCCTCGTTTATTTTAACAAACAGGCAATCAAATAAAAATGAATACTAATCGTGTTTATTACTCAGTTCATATTACACGTTCGGATCAATTAAATAGAAATCTCGTTTTAATTAACCCAATTGAAACAAGAACTTCGGGAGTTAAATCAATTAAACGATTTTGTAAATACCTTTTATGATTTCCAATTGGTTCTCTTTGAGCGTTAGATTATGTCAGTTATAAAAATAACCAAATGAGCTGTTTATGACATGGTAAAAACTGTTTTATTGCAATTTAATTTTCACAAGCAATTAAAAAAAAATATATAAATAAAAATAATAAGAGAAATATAGTTTATTCATTTTTTAAGAACCTGTTATGGTGAAACGCAATAAAAACGTTTAATTTTACTTTGAAATAATAATTAAACTCTTCAACTCTTAACTAAAGCAAGACTTTACTAGACATTTTACATACAGAGAACTTTTTAAACATATGTGTACATTTTTATTTTTAATTAAGAGATCCGTTAAATATAAATAACTAAAATGAAATAATTATTTACTGCTGAATAGTTGAAAGACAAACATAAAATACCAGACAAATAAAATAACTATAAATTGATAAACACGTTTGGAATTTATTTAATTTATATATTCATAGTTTCAGCCTACAATTTTGGATCATTTGTTGAATACAAGGCACTTCCGGTCGACACCCGATGTCCGGTAGAACTTAATTTCCGGTTTGCGTGTGCAACTCGTTTTAAAGTGGTTTAGGGCTTCGAATATACCACTAAAAGCTAGAATTAATGGATTGATACAAAAGTATCATCTATACCCTTAATTTTTCTCTTTTGTATATTTAAAATAAAGATTCAGTTCCTAACCTTATTTCGCAATCAATAACCGTAGGAATGATTGAATTGAATTACTTGTTGAATTAATAAATATCTCATAAAAGGTAGCCTATAACTGGTTACACATATAAAACTTAACATTGGATTAAGTTATACAACATAAGTATAAAATATTAAGTTTAAGATATTAATAAAATTAAAAAAATAAATTATTAAAAGGATTACATTTGTTTTTTATCAAACAACAACATATCACAACTTAATACATCTCCAAATATACAAGTATTAAGTGTAATAAACACAGCTAAATCTAACACACATATAATAATTCAAAATAAAAAAAAATAAATAAATAAATAAAACGCAGTATTATACACCCAGGTTTAAATAAAAATACTGTAAAGCTGGTTTTTAACAAATCTCTTCAAACAATGCAAATCAGCCACTAGGTTTTCAGCGGTTATTGAGATATTAGCGTACGTTTATACAAAGTACATCGCTCTTTATTGCTGTAACTATAAACGATTTATAATTGTGTATAGACAAATTACATGTCGCAGACTATAAGGTAATTTTAAACATTTTTATAACCTTTTATCTTATTTTCATAGTTTTAATTAATATTTCACAAGTAACTAACCGTATAAGAAATGTTAATGCGAATAACTTTACACTATTGAATGCCAATTCAAATTCGCTTAACGCAACTCATGAGTATGGTATAGTAATTATTAAGTTAAGTAGATGTGCACTGAAAACCTTGGTCAACAATCCTATTAAACATCTTTTGAAACGGAAACATTTATGGTAAATATATGACTTATGTTATTAATCCAATAACGAAAGAACTCCATTTTTCGGTATATTCTACGTTTTAAAAGAGGATATATGTATTGGTTATAATTTATTTACATGTAAAATTTCCTTTGTTATTTAAAGGGTTCAAAAATAACCATTCTTATAACACCAGACATAAGCATAAAAAGGTGATCTCTGGCCATAAATTAACATTTTTCACTAAGAAAACCTCCTATGCTGGAATAGATTTTTTTTTTAATTTGTGCCAAAAGAAATAACAAATATTGAACAAAACAAAAAATAAAAAAATAAACGAAAGGAATTCTTATTAGAAAAAGCCTTTTATTCCATAGAAGAATTCTGTAATTTTTCTTATATTGAAAATGTATAGTTTATTTTGTTTTATTTATGTGAAAAGTATAATTATGTACTGTAGCTTAAGCATGGAAATTATTTATCCAACATTGACACTATTTATTGTACATCTGTGCATGGAATGAATAAAGACTTTTTGATTTGATTTGATTTGAGGGTAAATAAATATTTTTCCAAACCATTGTATATTTATGGCATAGATTTTATTAAATATAATTTTTTAATTCAATGATTAGAAAAAGTAGACCTACAAACAGTCAATCAATCTAAATATCTCATAAGTAATTTAATAAGAATTGATTATAGTTATGATTATTGAATTAAATACTGTAATGTAATTTGTTATTAGATTGAATTGGATTGCTGTGAATAATTAGTTTATAATGTATTGTTGCTCAATAACACATGATTATGTTTACATCATTTGTCAATTTACCTCCCTGCTTTGAAATAAAACAATAAAAAACTCTTTATATTAAAGAATACCATGTTTTCCAATCTATTGTTTAATTTTTTTGAAAGTCATTTCCAAACATTTCTGTTGTTTTTCTGCTAATGAAAGAAATAGAATTATTTTAGTGTTATTTCTACAAATATTTCTAGAAACTAACATTAATTAAAATTATATGTAAACAGAATAATCCTCGGAAATCTTTAGGTGAATTTCCATTATAGATATAGTGGCGGATGTGAGTAGAGTTAGACAAAAGTAATGTAGATTGTGGGGAAGGTAAGTGTAGTAATGTGGTCTGATGAGGAGAGGGTCGCAGTTTATACGGCTGGGTTATGTGTCTACACTTTTCACATATTTGACCCTTTAAACAGCTCCTGATAGCCGTATTAATGATGATGTTATCATTATTTAGCTAACAATGCAATAGGTATAAATTTATTTTATTGAAAGGAAATTAATTACCGAATATTGAAGCCTCTGAACGATGAAATAGGCCTATATGTAGTAACCTCGCTCAGATAAAACAGCTATCATAACGCATTCAAGTTTTGATAGTGATTGAAGACTGAAAGATCCTTATAATAAATATTAATTAACCTGAAAACTACAAAAATAAATAAACTAAATAACGAGTTTTAATATTTTAAATCTTGGTTTTCTTTTTTGTTAAAGAGCTTATTATTTAAATTCATTTGTATAACTATTTCTATTGATTCCTGTAAAGGCGTCAAATCATACAACGACTACTGCAAAATTTAATATTTGTCTAACAAAATATACATATAGTTTCATGTTATAATGTATACTGATAGAATAGTTTTATATTAATAAATATGAACGAAGCACAACACATAACAAGATATAAATAAGTATTTCTACCTCAGGCTGATACAACACACGAGGGCATCGTCCACAGCCCTTGGTTTACTGCCCCCATACATCCTCCACTGTCTTTTATTGCAGGTCTGAGTTCAAACTTGTTTAAAAAAATTAAAATATAAGAAATATTTCTTCTATACATCCATACAATAATAACGTAAAAAATAATATGACTTACTAATGAGTTTTAATTTATATTTTCTGTGTAATATAACAAACAACAGATATGTAATATTTTGAAAATTTTTGTTTTTAGATTTCTGATATCAAATATTGTGACATACTAAATATCTTAATAACTTACATTTTAAATATTTTTTAATGTTTTTTATTGCTTTGTACGCTTAAAAAATATTCTGGAATGAGTACAGTTTACGATAAGTTGTTTATATCGTTGTATATAAGTTTAATAAGTTGTTTTATAAGCTGTTTAATATAGCGAGTGTTATATTAAATAAAAGTGATAAATTTTTTTGGAGGGTGGCGAAACGTTTTTAAATAGGCTGATGTAGTCACAATAATATTAAACATAGCATGTTATATACTACTTACTGAACGTATATTATTGAATAATAATAAATAGGAAAAAGATCATTATATAAAGAACACTTTATGTGAATGAATATGTATATTAATTGGTTCTGGAATGTATTCCATCGTTAAATTTGAAGATTACGATATGTTGACCACATAAAAAAGAGAGAGTTAATAAATTTTTTGAAAATAATTATTCTTTATTGGAATAAATACATATTTTACTACAAAAACACCTTCTAAGATGTATTAATAGGGACAAACAGAACATGTGGTCTAAATATTGATAAATAAATTAGAGAACCATATGGATTTGTCAATAAAAATTAATCCAGATTTTTACGTTCATACAATAAATATAATGTACTTATTTTAGATAATGGTTTGATTTCTAATGAAGAATATTATCTTTCACTGAAATTGTTAATGTGAAAGGTTTCTTACACTTTTACCGCTTTTACATAGATACCACAGCAATTCTATTTTACTGTGAATCATCTTGATGGGATTATTAATTTTAATTAGACAACAATACGTTCAATAAATAATTAAAATAGTAACCACTAGATTATAATTTTGCCTTAAGTCTTGGAACAATTAAGGACTATTAAACGATCCATAGAATGAAAAGAAATTATAAAAAAATAATAATAATAAAAAACAACAATAGCTACTTTGTCAGCACCCCTTGAAAATTGAACGTTGATCAAATAAATATTAAAATCGTATTTTCAAGATATCTTTATTATAATCTGACTTACATATTTGAAGAACCACAATAATTATAAAAACAAATCGAAAGAAAAGACTATAAGACAGTGATATATCCAGTATTCATTATATGACTAACAGATATCCTCGTAAACATTTTAAGACGACCAACAGATGTAAAGTGACGCTTCCGCCCTTGAGCAACCTTCGTAATTTGATAGTATATGACCTTCAAAAATACTGGTAAACCAGAATATTTCTGTTACTAAGATTATACCGTTTAAAACCATGAAATTTTAAACTATTTCTACACTTGATTTACTAATTGTATTTATTTTTTTAATTGTATCTACATAACAGGGAGTAACAAAGTCATATTGTGAGGTGTGTCCATACATGGTAGGCCCTATGTGTTCTGTCGATGTAACAAAAATTTATACTATAAATATAAAAAATAGCTTTTTATGTATTAGGATACGTAGACACAGTCTATGAAGGTCTTTTTATTGTAAGACTGTTAAAAATATTATAGAATATTTAAGTGTAATCTAGTATTAAGATGAACTAAGTTAAAATTGTGCACTTAATTTTTTATCTAAAATCAATAATTTATTAACTATATATCAACATTAATAATTGCATTACATTAAGTCTTTAGTATACTTTACTAAGCTTTGCTTGTACATTCAACTTAAAGTAACTTATAAAACTATAAAACCATTATATAAAGAACCGATCGGTCAATTTGCATACGTGATTCCCTAGAAGAATTCAGAAAAATTCGGGTTCTAGAATTTTATAGCGTATTGGGCGATTTTCAATAGTATACAGTTAATTGATTTATTCCCTATATACAGTGTTAATTCGTAGATACATATAACAATAAGGATGACACAACTTACGAACACGATATAAGATAGAATTAAACTAAATACTCATGAAAAATGTAGTGTTATGAGTAGCAACAGTTTATTTAAATAATGATGATGAGCAAAAAACTAATAACTAGGGCCTAATAATGACGAATATTTACTAATGTAACAACTAATATATAATAAATTGTAATGCCTTTAATGCACAGCTGGTGAAATGGCATACCCATACTAAAAATTAATGTTCATAAATTATATCATAATTTAGGTTGGGGAGAGGCTAGAAATAAAACTAATAAAATTTTTATAGGATAATTTTAAAGAATGTCTTACCGTACGACAAAATCATTACTCTATATGAAAAAAGTTTTTATATTAACATTTTTCTGCAATATACAGAGCAAACTTATTACAATCTTCAGTTGGTATTTATACTGGTTTTCAAGGAAGATCTCAAAAGAAATAAAGTCAGCAAAAATATTAATATTATTCATATACTTGATCCAATTAAAAATATTAATTTATTTTGTAGTATAAAGTTTCACCTGTTATACGATTTTTTATTTCATTTTTGAAATAATGGGAACTATTTTTGGTACCTAAATACAGAACACAATATAAATCAAGAAGTCAAATTATGTGCCTCTAAAGTATTTTTCTAAGTATTATATGTATAAATTGAAGCAAGCGCTTACTTATCTCACAAATATTCTGTTTATTTTCTTTTTTTTTAGATACCAATGTTGAGTTGATGGAGTTTTGATTCCAAATTATTTTGTTCATCTCACATTTTTTTCAAATAAATTTTTTGTGTTACTCCTTACAGATTTGTAGTTATGGTCGAAATGGTAGGTAAAGTCCACAGATATCATCCCTTCTTTTTGCTGTGTTTTTTGAAAACCGTTTTGCTCTCAAAACTCCAGTTTTGTTTATAACGCAAATATTTTTGCTTATATCAAGAAAAAAGTTTTACTGAAATCTTCGTAGATTATAAACGTGAAGAAGCTATTTTTTCTATTCCTTCAAGAAAAATATAATTTACTTTTGACTGCATCATAATTATATCCTGAGTTGAAATGCACATGAATAGTAAACAGGCAGGTTGACGACATCTAATGTAAAAGTTGAGTCACGATTCTCTATAATTTCTCAATTCCTGGGATTTGAAACTAAACTTAACTTTATCAATGTAATATGCAAAGTTTGAGTCCCTTATGTTCAAGGCAGAAACCTTTTATATAGAATCTTATCTCGGAGCTATAATAGTTTAATTAGTTTATATAAAAAATATTTATTCAAGCTGTTTTATTAATATCTTTATTATAATAATTCGCATTTACAATAATAATATATCGTAACTCATTTAAGTTTTGTTGGGGCTTTAAAATAAGAAAAAAAATTATTTTAATGAAAGCTTGAAAGTCATTTTCATTTATTAAAAGATGGCTTCGTATTCTTGAAAAAAATGATTCCTTGTAAAATAATTTGTATCTAGGTCCCTCACACCTTAAATACCAGTGAAAATCAAATGTATTGGTGCACAACATTTTGAAAACGAGGAAAATTAAGTTACTTTTCTATGTCACTTAGAGAAATAGTTTTTACATCTATAAATTATTAAGGTATGAGAGCCCTAATGTTACTATTTAACAAAATTATTACAAAGTTTCAGGAAAATCGGTAGTAAAATGGTGCCAGAAACATTGAAAAAATAAATAAAGTTTTGCCAAAAGCCGGTTTGCATATACGACTACGCTACTAACCCCAAGGCGAAGATGATTTTAATCAACATGTTTACGGTATATTTAGCTAAAGCTCAGTTTATTGCTTAGAATATAGCTTGCTTTTCACGTATATAAGTATATATAATTTTTATTTCGACCGTTTCAATTTATCTTTTAAAAAAGGAAATAATCTTTTTTGGAGTCATACGAAAGAATATTTTTCACACTCTGGTGAGTTGCAAGAGTATTAAATCAGTTTGTCAAAGCCGCCATCCGAGATGCAATATTCTCCGCACGAACGCCACTACGTGTCTACAAGTTGGCGTGTTATTGAGTAGGCCGCTCCTCTAAAGTTGGCTTTGGCACCGGCCATGCATGTTATTAGGGGATTTAAGAGTTTTGCGGAATTAAACCATATTAATTTGGTAGAGGGTTTTTACATTTTTGTTTAAAATAGTAGGTTTAAAATGTTAGAAAATTAATAGTAAAGATTGACTTGATTTATCGAGGAAAATGTGATTTACTTGGATAAGAGTTATTCATTTTAATATTCTATAGGGTGTATTAATATTGAGACGTAGTAGGAATGCAAGCTGAAGTTGTATCTGTGATTGTAAAAAAGTTATAACCACTAATTAAACCATTCTTTTGAGTAAGATTTAAAATAGAATAGGTTCTTGTTTTTTTTTTTTTTTCAAATTACCTATTTTATGTTTATGTACAGTAATAATTTAACTTAAATCCATTGATAAAATAAATGGGATTTCATAAAGCTCTGCCTGTTTTGAAGTTGATTCACATTCTTAAATGTTGTTGTTGTTGTTATTGGTGGATAAGGAGACCCCGGCCGAAACGTTGAGCACGTTTGCACATTCTTAAATGTTTTATACAGTGATCAGAAAATACACTATCTGAATTGACCATATAAAACCATGCAATAAAGGCTCAAAGTGTAGCTGACGTGTCATGAGAATCATTAAAAACATGTCAATTCTGAATTGAATACTTCACGATTTGCCAATGTAAAAGTGCAAATAGAAACAACGTTTTTGTAATAGTTCCTCACCTAAACAATGACTGAAGCACTTATTCATGAAATTTTTTCTATTAAAATATTTTTTTACAAAACTCAAAATTATTTAATTATAATTGAACATAAAATCATTTTTACCAATTCAACAATATACGTGATGTATGTTTACTTTTAATTATACGTTAGAGGGGATGTACCATGACAAAGTTAAATTTACAATGTAACTAAAGAAAATTTCATGTAAAAAAAGCAGTTTTGTAATTTTAGTAAGAATCACACTAAACTTTCTCTCCCAAAGTTAATTAAAATCTGCATATAATGTACGCTCTTTGAACTGGCTAGTTTTAATCTCTGTGTACTCAGTGAATATGTAATAGCATTACTTGTTTTTTTAATATGCAGGACGATATATTGAAATATTTGAAGGAAACATTTATATTATTTAACGATTATTGTAGTTTAGGATATACTATTAATTCAATTAAAATAATTGAATTAATTATTAAATTTATATTATCGTTCTTGACATTTTCCTGTGTCCTAAATGCGGTATGAACTAAAATGCAAATAAGGAGGAAAAATCATATTGCTCCTTTCCCTATCAAACTATCTATTAACAAAAAACTTTTCAAAATTAATACTTCAAAGATATTGTTGATTGCATAGCACTAAATATATGCACTTATTTAACGCTTCATAACTATTGCCCTAAAAACCATAAAATATTACTGCAATTTATTTGAATTTATTTTTAACATAACATGTATTTTTAATTAATTTTAAGGCAATCTAATATCCTTTAGTTAAACGTACATAATGTAAGCAGCGCAAGTACTGTATATACTAATATATACAGTATATATTAGTAATATAGTTAGTATACAGTTTACATGTGAGCCCAACCCAACACTCAGTAGAGTGCACTTAACATTATCAATTTGTGTTATAATCAGGCTTTTAGTGGGTGGGATAGATGCCGTACTGCCCTGACAATCTTAGTTATTAGTGTCAAACTGATATAAAAAATAATGTATGCATAATTTATAATAAAAAATTTACACGGTCCTTCAAATTTATCACTATTATCTTTCGTAATTATTTTAGTTTCAAAAAGAATGCGGGAATATTATAATGAAAATAAAATTGTATGTTAATTTGATAGATTGGCAGTAATTTATTTAAGGTATTGTTCTACAAATTCGTGTGATGTTCTAAGGATATAGTACGGTTAGATTTCAAATATTTTACTTTTTACATCTTTTAGATTACTAGTATACAATAATTTTTCTTAAAATAAGAATTATTCCTAAACCTAAAAGTAAAATATCTAATGAACAAAATGAGGCAGTAATTTACCAAAATATGTGAATACTAAATTCTACTTCATGGTAAAAACGTATCAATTTTAGTGTATCAATTTGAGTAGGGAATATTAGAAATGCAACTTTTGTACTTTGTAATTCTTTTCTTGAGATTTTAATTTTTATTGCATTTTTATGTTCAGTTTTACATTAGTAGTAATTATTTCGACCACGCACTGCCGCGCGGTGTTGTGGCGCTGCAGTGAAACTACCTGGGGAAATATAACTTTAACACAGGCAGAAGTTTCTCCAGCCGTGGGCTTGTGTTGTAATGTGGAGTGTCTAACGCCTAACTACAACTGAGGGACCTCACCATCTAGGGGGTGGAGGTAATCCATTAAATAATAAGTGACAAATTATTGTTGTTTGCCTAAAGTATGATTTCAAATTTGCAAAACGATTAAACAAAATTATAGCTTTGACAAATCAAATTCAAATTTTTTTTTATAGAATATACTTCATCCTGTGTTGTGACGTCTTATTTAACATAGTAACCTGCATAAATTTTATAATTTTTCCTTGATATTTTAAATAATAAATTATCAAAAACAACATAACTTAGTCAAAAGTTGATGTCATTCTGTATTTAGTGATTTTTTATTTTTAAAATACACATTCAAACATGTTGGAACTTCCTTTATATAGTAATAAAATGTTTTTATCATTTCGCTTTTTATGTTTAATCAATGTAACAAAATGATTAAAACTTTATAAAATTATTTATTAACATTTTAATTTATTTATTTATTTCAACTGTACAACCATTTTCATGAAGTAACAGTAATAGACAAGCAACATTAATTAATACTAACAAAGTAGGATGATAATGCGAAAATTACACTTTATATATAACAACAATAATAAATATAACAATTACGTAACAGGCAATAATTATTTATAACAATATGTACATGACAACAACAATAAAAAAACCGACCAATCAGTAACAATTGATACATTTGAAAAAAGTAATTTAAAAAAACAGAGACAGAAAATTTTCATAAAATAATACATGGACTGTTACGAAAAGGTTAAAATACCAGGTGCAAATAGAGTTTTGGTATGCTTAGTTTCGAACTACCGCTGTTGTGGTAATAGAACTTAGGTTATCACGTAGGCTATACAAGTACTCTGAACACGTACAAGGTATAGCCCTTTGGGAAATTTAACTGCAGATTTAAATGTTTACATGTAGAACCAAGGATTTGTGTTGCATATTGGAAACAGGATTAGGCGTATATTGATAAAATTAATATTTATTATTTTGTAAAGTGATAATGTTAACTTAACCAAATATTTTGGTCTATCAAAGATATTACACATTAATTTTTAATTTCATATGTGTTCGCATTCGTTAACTTTATAGTTTATGTGTTCATATTAACTTTAAATTTATCACATAAAAAATTTAAGACATCAATATTTTTTGTTTGTCGATTCTGTTGTATTAATGAAGAGTATCAAGGCAAATTTTAAACACTAGTATTCACACTGTTTAGTTTTCTTTAGTAAAATGTTATCTTTACAAGCAATGTCAGCATGTAGAATGTCAGCTAGTCATATGCGTGTATTAAATAACACTACAAAGTGTATACCGTGACTCACGACCTATTCCTCCTCCCACCAACACGTTAGCCGGGGACCGAATTGATTTCCCACAAATATTGTTCCTCAACTACATACATTTGAGAAACTGTTTTTTATGGTTTACATATTTAAGATAAATGACATATTAAAAGTTGTGTTTAAAATTATGAATAACAATGAGGCAACGCGTTAAAAGTGCTATGAAAAATCTAAGGAGAGTTATAGTTGTCTTCGGCCTCCCTTGCTTTTATAATTAATATCTGGGAGCCAAGCATTTTTGGGGTAAATTATTGGATCCTTCTTAGTTATAATATTGCTTACATCAGACTATTCTCTAAGATAACAAAACGCAAAAGTCCTGTTTTACCCAAGACGAGCTAGTTCGAAGCGCTCACTCGTATTTCCGAACAATTTAATGTATCACTACGGATCCTGCACTATAGTGAAAGATTTTTGAACCACATTTTGAATTTGTCACACGTAGATTCTGCTCCTAACACATGATTTCATAATGGACATCAACTTTTTAAAACAATTTTTTATTCTATAAATTGCTATTTCTTTATTTATTTTTTATTATTTTACTTTTAAGTAACTTTACTTTTATTAATCTATACCCCCATAATCACCAGTATAAAGTGCGATTTGAAAACCGGTAAATTGTTGGTATCATAGTATCGTTCTATAGTTCAGAAAGTAAGTATGTAGTAAAAAACCCACAGGTTCACACTGAAGAACGTGTTTAATAGTACATTGATGGTTGAGATATCGTTCACTAACTCTTTTGTTTCGATTTTTAACTCCATAAAACCAATATTAATATTATAGGATTATAATTCAATATAATAGCAAAATTAGAGATTTTCCAATGTCAGAGACCTTTATAAATATTATTTTTACAACATCACTAACCTGTTTACAACATTTAAAGGAAATTGCTCGAGCTGTTTTCGAAATATGTGTGTATGCATACACATAAAACTTACTTATATTTGAGAGGTTAAGTAGGTAAGTGGATGTTTTCCAACTAAATTTGTTATATCGTTCACTGTTGTTGATTTATAGTTTATATAAGATATTGATACCCTAATTTTCCACAAATGATTAATACAATTAAGATAATCATTTGTTACATCTTAAATAAATCTTTAGTCAGTAGCAATAATTATTAATAACACAATACATTATTCTAATTGTAGGGCAACCCTTTTGGAAGAAAGCGTGATAATGGGTGAGTTAATTATACACTATATTTAGTTTATGTTACAACAATTATAATACGTCGGCGAGTTAGGAGAGGAGCCCTAGACGGAATATAAGAGCATTTTTGCCAAGGCTCTTCTTCTGACTCGCCAACTGGTGAAAAATAATTGCAAATGAACCAAACAAGTACTTGGTGCAGTGAAATTTTGAAATATTGGCTATATTAAATTTTTTATGCAGATAGTAACAACGACTTCACGGTTTATGTCTATGCTGATGATCCGTCGTATAAATAAGCTTAACCATAAACTACACTTTATTGTCCATTTTTCATTTACTTTTATTTAACTAAAATTACTAAATAGCTATTTTATATAAACATAAAGAATGCCTTTGTAAAAATCAGTTTCGATAGAAACTTCATCTTCACTCTTCAAACTGTAGTTCAAGATAACGACATCATAAAAAAGTCATAACAGTTTACGAGACAACAAAAGTTAGCCTGGACAAGCGGCGGATCTTTGTTGTTTTATGTGTGTTGCATGGCCGCCAAGTGTTGGGAGGTACAGTTGTTGGTTCGATGTTTAAACTATCACAATTAAAACACGAGGTCTGGACGTCCAATCACTGAACTTGGTTTGCTGTCGGGAGCACGAAGACAAGCTCCAAGTTGTAAGACTTAGTTTCAGATTCATCATATTTCTCATTGTAATTATAATCTTAACACAGTAAAGTTTGATAGCTATGACAATCGATTAAGACTCCATAAAGAAAACACCTTTATTCTATAAAGTAAGCTAACAAAACTTAATTTGTCAATCAACCCATCAATCTGCTATCACGTAGATGCTTTGTATGTTTAGGAGCTTTCTTTTAGATTTCACAAATTTTTAACATTAGACATAGCTCGTATTATTAATCAGTTTTATTCCAGAATATTCAATTATTTGGTAATATTGTATTTGTTTGATTGTAATACATTGATTTATCCAGTTATAAGATTAGAGATAAATCTAAATAATTACTACTAGCAAACTCTCAATTTTATAGTCAACAAATTGTACAAATATTACATTAGTTTACATCAGTAAATATTTCATTTGAGTGTTATCAGATTATGTGCCAAGAATACCCTTTACAACATTCAGAAATATGAAAGTAATACACCTATGTAACAGTTATAACTGTATGACATTTATACACTCAATACATTCACAAGAACGGTAACGAGTAATTTGAAATATAAGGCTAGTTATATAATAAAAATTATGTTAAGTAGTTAGCAATATCGTTTCCTCTTAAAGATTGGACTTTTATTTTTACAAAAAAATACCAAAGAAATTTTAATATATTTTGCTGGACAATTGGATCTACTATATAATAAATTAAAAATGTATGCCAATTTGTTGGATTGTGAGGTCTTAAATTAGTCCATTATTTTTTATAACATATTTATTTTATTTGTAATATAATGAATTATAAGTGACGAAGAATTAATATTTACTTGGCCAAATTTCTTTATTGTCTTGCATTAACCCTTAAATCATATAAATAATTTAATGAATAAATAAAAAAAGTATTAAAATTATATATCTTGGTAACCATTGAAAAAATTTATTAATAATGAGTTTAAAAATACTGTTTCATCATAGGTAACGACAATTAACTTGCAACCAAGGCATGTAATGTAGCGGTTTTTTATGAGTTTCTTTGAAACTCATTTATTTATATACAGTAAACTTTTTACATTGTCCATTCCAATTGGACAAGACAACGATTTGTCACACTCATAATGCAAAATTTAGTTTGATACTTACTTAAGTATTCTCAGTAACCGTTTTTCATTTACCTGCAAAAAGAAAAAATCATCTTATAAGCATTACCTTAAGATGGCATTTAACTGTACTAATATTAAAGCATATATTATAAAAGAGCTATTCTTTATTTAAAGCTGACATAAAATACATAAAAGATTATATTGAACGTCCATATATGGAGGAACTAGTTCTAAGTGTTGAAATCAATCCAGCCGGAAGTTACGTGTCAGGGCCGGAAGCCCGGCTGTTGTGTCACGTGATGGTCTGAGCATACAGGAGGGGTCTGCAAATGCAAGTATGGAATACACTGGCGGGCATAGATATCGATGAAACTATGAACCTTATATGATAAATATATTTATATGTATAGCATTATACATCACGTACCAATGTGGATTCTATGTTAAATTTGACGTTTACTTTTATTCATTAGGTGGAAATAGTTTTTACTAAGCAATACATTATAATTCATCAAGTGTGACCCATTACTTTTACATCAATTATTATTTTTTGTTATCAAGTTTTACAGGAATTTATCAATGTTTTTCTAATGAACTAAAATCATTACATAATATAAATTCTCATTAACTTCATTATTATGGGGTTTCTCCTCCATATTAAAATCTTTAAACAATTATAAAATAATTAGATTGTAAATGTTATCCTTAATGAAAGGGCTATAAGCAAATTAATTTCCTTTTGTAATGGATAAAACGTTAGATGGCTTTCCCTTCTGACTTAAGTAGTATGCCAGGAAATACTACTTACAATACTACTTATATGAAATACATATAACACAATGGGTTATCAGTGTTAACCCATGTTAACACTGATGTAAAATCTACACAAAGGTTTACTTCAAGGCTAGAACTGTTGAGGCAACGAGGATGTCAACGGCTTGTTTACGTTCACTGATGAAATTGACGGCCTTGACAGATGGTTGGGAATCTACAGAGGTTTGAGAAAGACATAATGATATTTTAAGCTATTTGTTGAAATCTTTGTTAAATGTTGATAATAATTATACACCCAATTACTCTATCTCTCCTACATAATAATAATAACAACAAAATTAATTAATTAATAAAAAATTTAAAATAACATAGTAATATGAGTATTTTTATCTTAACTGTGTTTTACTTACGTGCATAAATATCTATTATTAATTAAGACTTCAAGTAAATACCTGAAAACTATTTCTTAGGTATTTACTTCTTAGGTATTTATTTCTTAGGTTAATGAAAACTATTTCATTTTACTATTACTCCCAAAATGAACATCACATGCAAACAGGAAATTAGATCCTACTTCATATTGAATCGTGGCCATTATTTTGTTTTATTGAACAGCTTATACAAATTTATTATTTACGGTAAAACTATCACTGTTTATGACCAACATTTAAAAGAATTAAAAATAGCATAACATGATAATATAATACATTAGCCTAATACGTAAGAGTTCATTACATTTTTACAAACGTTTTACACGCTATAAAAAATTCCTTATTTAGACTAAGATTTTTCTAAAAAGAAATAAATAACCTTTGGAGTTTCTATTACATAAAGAATTACGAAAGTTAATACTTATCGTGCTAATTTCAACATTTCACTTATAGGGAATAATTATCTTCTGACTTCAAAACTGTTAAAAATAACTATTTTGTTGTCATTGCATTGGCAATTCAAATTTGTTCATATTATCTATATTTTGGCAATGCTTTTATATTAAAGAATTCAACAAAGATTGCTACCATTGTAAATTTTTATCGGTGAATTAGTAATTTAGTATTTAAGTGTAATACAATACAAAGTAATACAATGCAATACAACACAATAGTGTAATACTCGCAATATACCTAGAATTATCATAAAATATGTTATTTAATTTATCTTAATATGTGAATACACAAAGTATTAAGTAAAGGGATGTGATGCTTTAGTGGGAACACAGTGTTTATAAGTTACTCTTACAGGGCAATATGTGGATTACACCCTATCAGCTTATCTACTCACGTCAAACGGAACTTAATTAAGTAGGTTCAGATTTACCCAATAGCGTACTAACAATTAACAGTGACATACTGTTATGTATTATTATATAGACATAACAGAGGCATTAAACATACATTTGGTATGTATAACATGTATAAATATCATATAATATATTGATCTTAAATATAATAAAAACTATTGACAAAAGTTAAATAAATGTTCTTATAGTTTTTTAGGACTCAAATAAAAAAACCTTATCAGGTTTCTACCCCTAGCCTCTCATATCCCCTCCCCATAGGGCTCAGGTTAGCCTTTCCTATTCCGTTGTTGCCAAAGCAATGTCACAGTTCTGGGTAGCCAGCCGGGCGGACGACATCCGCCCACCATTCTGAGAAACTTTAAATGCCACTATACGAGTTGATGCACAAATCATACATTATTAAATTATTGCTCCTTTTTCATTTTACAGAGATGATTAAAACAAATTTATAATCACAGTCCTACGACTTGCGTTTGTGCAGATAACACGCCATTTTAATGGTTGCACACGGTACGTCGTAGAACTGTGATTCGAGTTTTGTTTTATTCGTCTATGTAAAACGACAAATGAGCCATCATTTAATAATGTAGGACTATAGTATAAACTCATTGACGTTATAGTGGGATGTTCAATTTCTTAGAATAGCGCACTGATGTCGGCCGTCCAGTTAGAAGCCCAGAGCGGTGACAATGTATTGACAACGGGTTAAGAATAGTTTCTACCTGAGGTAACGGGATTTTTAACGATTGAATCCTACTATGCATAAAATAATATTTACATTTATAAACACCTACATATGTTCGTTTGATGATTGTTTATAAAAATGTATTCAACATACACAAATAAGAAGATTAAAAATATATTCAAACACTATTTATTCGCAATTGTGTGAAGAGTTAGTGGTTAATCTTTATATTGCGCGTCCACGTTTTTGCAGAGGTTTTATACCTAAATACACATCCAATATATATTTAAAGCTGCAAACTTCTGTGAAAATTTTAAATACATGTTATCAATAATAACAATGTAACACTGAAATGGGGTTAACTCATTTTCTAACGCAATTCATTAAATATAACTATTCATAATGTTCTCTAGGAAAACATTTAAATGAATGTTTTTATTATATGTTGAGTATGAAGTAAATAATTACTTGTGTATTGAAAAAAATACCATAATGAATATAATTTTCTATTGAACTTTTTAATCTATTAATTAATCAGCATAATTAATTAAATTTGGCAATAGCTAACAATTTGATCAAGTATCTTATTTTGAAATGGATGAAAAAAAATTATATAAAGTGATGCGATACCAATTGAAAAAAATGTTGCGAGCTATGTAGGTTAAATTACCAAGTAATTTATTATCAATAAAATTAATAATCCACAGTAAAGGTATTTTATGACGTTTCAGCACTGTCAGTCACAATTGTTACAAATCTCTACACACAATGCAAATCAGCCACTAGAATTTCCAGCATTTATTGAGAGATTAGCGTCGCTCAATCCTGCCTCATCCCCTTTATTGCTTCTCTCGTTAATGTTCTGTATGAGTGATAAACTTTTTTGTATAATCCGCTAGTTGTACTATAGCTTAATATTTATTGTTTGTTTTATGATTTGAAATCACTATACATTTCATAGTTAAGAAATACCTTTTGTATCGATGGATTTTCAAAATATAGGTTTACGTTAAAAGACCTTTTATTACCTATTTTCCAAACTATCAATAATTATGACGACTGAGCCTAATACCAGTAAATCGATATAAACTGAATACTATGATTTTTAATACAATTAAAATTATCTGTTGTTTATTTAATGTGGTATATATTATTCAATTAATTCAATGAGTTTCAGCATTCTGTATAAAGTAATTTTATTTTAGGTTAATGTATGCATTTCTTCTCGGTATAAAATGTATTTTACACACTCCAAAAATAGTTAGTTAATTATTAATATCCAAGTTATTAATAACCTATTTACCTATTTGCAAAGAAATTAAGAGAAAATAATGGGAGTTTCAAGACCTTCACTTGGTTTTTGTAAAATCTGTTTGTTTTTTAAACGTAAATTGATCATTTTAAGTTATAGAAAATAAGTCCACAAATCAATATTTCAAATAAATTTGTAATTATTGGAAACATTTCTCTAAACTATTTTGCTGAGGGTTCCATTGATCGAGTAGCCTATATTATCACTTGGCTTGTAGAGGGATAGGGGGGATGGTAGTGGTGGGGGGTGGTAATAGACCTGATGGTGGGGTCGTAGTTTACACGTTTGGATTGGGTGTCCACCCTTTACACCCGACCTTTCACATTTATACCCATTATAACACTTGAGATTCACGGAAATGGAATTACAAAGCAAATGAAAAATTAATTGATCGACATTAATTTTTTTAATCCATAATTAACACAATGGATGTTAATTATGAACAAAATTTCATCATAAAACTTAATAAAAGTGATTCATCTTAGTTGGACAATTAGTTTTATTCTTTACAAATAAATATTAGAATAAAACGAAATAGAATAAACATATTTTGCTCATACTAGGAAATGATAATTCACATAAATTTAAATTAATATTTTAGTGAAGTCAAAACAAACACAAATAAACGAATATTTTAGATACTTAAACTTGTAGTTTTAAGTTCTGTTGACAAACATTTTACTTAAAAATCTTTTAAATTTTAAACAATTTATTGAACACTGTCACTACTTTTTCTTTTGTAATATAAACACTTTTACTAAGAATATAGCCCACACTCTCTTTAATTTTAACCAACAAGGATGAAATAAATGTAAATAAAATATAAATTGAATAAATATTTAATACACGTCGGAATCACATGTGTCTACTCATTCTGGCACAAAGGAATTATCTCTCTTAATATAGTTTCTTTGTATTGTTTTTATAAGTTTATTTAAACTTTTAATTTTATTCTGAACCAAAACTGATAAACAGATCTAAATATTCGTCTAACAGTTGATGCTACTATACCAACAACATACTTGAGTGAAACAGTCTCCATATGCACATTTAAATACGATTATACAATTGCATTCTCACATTAACTTATCAATTTAAAGAATATTACAAACATAACAATAGACTTTAGAAAAGTAGATTTGTTATGTAAAAAATATTATTTTATTTATTTATTACTTAATAATTTTTTTTCATTCGCTGTATTTATTTATTTATTTATTTAATAACTTATTTTTCACTGCAAACTCGTAAAAAGTGTTGGATACAGATGGTTTACCATGTTAATCAAATTTGCTAAAAGTGCAACATATTATACAATATATGAGAATGAAACATTAAAAAATATAAAAATTTCTATAATACAATACATCAACAATAAATAAGCAAGAACTGAGAAATGCAGCACATTTTAGTATTTAACAATGCAGAATTTTTAACAACCACGATTAATAAATAAATAATAACGAGAACTGTAAATAAAAAACTTCAAGAATAAATATTGAACTATATAACAAAAGAAATAACTATAATTAATATGCTCAGTTCACTTATATGAACTTTTTAGACGTTATGGAACAATCAATTTAATTACAACAGTATATTTTATGGTAAGTCTGAGTATAAAATACACTTTCTTCTATATAATGTAAACGAAATTCATTTTGACAACAAAAGTTTATCATTATTCACGAATCATCAAATTTCACCAACTAAAAATCAATACATCAGATATTTTTCATAGATATTCTTGATTTCGGTTAGAAATTATTTCAATGTTTAATTGTTATATTGCTGCTATTGTGAAGCCATGATTAAATTGTTAAATTGCTAAATAGTTAGTGTTGATTGCTAGTATGTTCGAAATGACAAAATTATTATTATCTTGTTTTTTCCTGATAAAAATGCCAAATACCAAAAGTTTTGCATTTCATTGTTAAAGTTTAGTTTAGTTTTGGTCGGTCGGAAATTGAGAAATTAGAGAGACTCGTGACTTAACTCTAAAACCAGATGTCTCCCTTGTGCATATTAGTATTTCGAATGCATTCTTAGGGTTAAAACTCAGTGAAAAAATTGTTTTTATTAGAAATAACTACTATTAATAACAATAATATAAAACATTTGGATTATTTCGGTATGCATACAGATTAGGCATTATATTATGTCACTAAATTCAGCCGAAGACCATTAAAACGTACAAATAAGAAGCCTTTTATTTGTAAACCATAAAAAGTGAAATTCAACATTACTTGACCAACATATAGGCAAACAGAATGTTTTATTTTTCAAATAAATCTACAAATATGATAAAAACTTAGTAAAGTATTTTTGAATAGATATAAAAACAAAGGTGAGAATAGAAAATAGCAGATTCCTGTTTTTAATATTCATTATTTAAATAACCTGAATCAACAATCATCGTATGCTTGTGAATGATGAAGGTCAAATACCATCGGTTGCTCAAAGTTGGAACTGTCGTTTTACATCTGTTTGTCGTTGTAAAATGTTAACGAAATTATCTGTTAAAGTCATATGATTTAATAGTAGTTAGTTATATGTTGATCATATAACATTCTAATAATATGTTTATTATTATTTATTGTTTATTTTTAGTACGATATTTTAAAATTATTTCATCTTCTCATTGCGATAAAAAAACCGTAATTTTGCTTTACAACTTAAAAAAGACTTGTTTTGAATTTACAGAAATGTTTATTGTTAACAACAAAATTACAAGCATAAAGATCAGTTTTTGTCAATTCTAATTATTTAATTATTAAAAATTTTGATGTTTCAAAAAATTTTATATGCGTGTACTGTTTTGGATAGTGTCTACAATTATTAATCAATCTTATTTTATCAAAACAAATATATGAAATGCCAGGGAGTTGTTTTTAATATACAATACTCCACACAAGCTAGAAGTAAATATACGTGATCATTTAATAGTAGTTCTGGTTTAAATAAATATAGGAGGACACAATTTTCTCATTATTAGAAATTAAACTCGTAAGCAAATAATTTTTTAAGTCCTTTTTGAAAAAAAGTAAAATGTAATTTAAACGTTAATTTTAGTTTTAAAATGGCAAACCTGTTTTAATTTAAGTAAACCGGCATGTATAAATATTTAACTTTGCATTTCATTCTTAGCCACTTAATGAATTTTTATTTTCAAATAAAAAACATTGTAAAAGATATATAAACCTCCCTACACGTTTAGTATAATGCTTTTGAATAACGTTGTTTTTCGTCTCATCAAAGCTTTTTACATTGTCATATTGTTACATTTGTGTCGTCTTAACAAGTTGAAAAATTATATAATTTTCAGCATCCACAAATACAATTTTAAAATATTGTTTTTATTTACGTTTTTATTATTAAGCTTTTTCCACCTGTCTGTTCGTTGAAAACATGAAATCAGTTGCCTTAAGTCGCCAGCCAAGACAGTTATTCACCACACGACCTGCTCTACGTGACCACAACTTGGCGTGTTGTCGTTTAAGTCGAATATTATCTACTGTTGACTTTCGGCACCGGCCGATCGTGTTATAAGGGTGTGCGAATTTAAAACTTTATAAGCACCCTGTATGTGTATGTCAACATTTAAAGAAATTTGTTTCGGAAATATATTCTCAATCATAGTTACAGGTAATCATGAATTACCATGAAAATGCAAATATGTATTATTTATTGGGTTTATTTATATGCATAGGAATCATATTTATCACAAAAGTTAAGAGGTCAAGATTTTAGAAACCCTGAACAAAAATTATATTTTATTTAAACCATTTGTAAAAATTTTTCAAACAGATTTGGTTTGTTTTAACAAGTTGTGGTTTCAATCATTATTACTAAAGAATCGAGCATTGATTTAAGGCGTGACCATTGAATTGTGAGATATGGGATATCTGAAAGATGGTATTGATCTAGTTTGATTTTCAAACTATCAGAACAAGAATCTCTATTAAAGATTATCAGATACAAATTCATTAATAAAATTAATTATATGGAAGAAGTAGAAACTTACTATGTAAATTCATTACACATTAGAAAACGAAAAAATTAAGAGGTAAATATAAAATTTATATATATTTGAGGCGCTCCTTAATTTGATTGATCTACCTTTAACTTCAAAGTAGTGGATTCAGTTAAAATAAATCTTAAAGGTAAAATAGTTTTAGTGTTTGTAAGGATTTTACTACTTTACTTTAACTTTATAACGATATTCAGTATTACAACCAAGAACTGTTAAGTTATGGAATTTGTATGAGTAGGCCTACATTGTGCAGAAAAAATAACAAATCAAACAAAACTGTTATCATTTGTAAAAATATTTCTTAGTGTTGAAGAATCAAACTGAACGTTCATAACTCAAGAAATAAATATACATTTATAATGTCACGACTTGTTAATCAACAATAATGATAAGTTAAATCATTATCTTTCTCCTTACTGATATAAGTTTCATAAATAAGATAATCTTTTTCTAAATTTGGAAACCAAAACTTCGTTCCATGCGTCACGCTACCACAAATCTAATTTCCTGTCTTTCCTTCATCCTTCTACAGAAATTAAAATTCACATCCAAAGCTTAATTTTCTTTAACATATTTTGTTATACAAAAAGACGAATTAGAGATTTTATTTTCTTGGAATCACTATGATAAGCTTATAAAATTTGTTTTAGTAAAAAAATGTTTAACAATATTTTCTTGTTTTCAGACTAATAAAAATTTGTAATATATTTCATTTTATTATTAGTATAACAATGCAGAAAGTGCCTTAATACAGCATACAAATTAATCAATATACATAAATTTATCATCATAAAACGTATGAATTATTTTATTATTAATTTTGCACATTAATATTGTTAATTATATTGAAAATATAATTAGTAAGCCATATTGATGTGAATGTAGTAATTAATTAATTGGCCTAATACAAATAATTTGCTACTTTGGTAATCAAGGAATTCTGAAACAATATTACTACATGATCTAATAAGCCAAATAATAATATTAGATTCCGTAGTTAATGAGAAACATATGAGAAACCACAATTAGGAATCTAGTTCAACTACGGTAACCTCTGAGCTATTCACACGATGAATTAATAGCAATCAGCGATTATAACCAAATGGTAATGATGTATTGATTTAGTAAAATTTTACATATAAACCTTTATTATAATATGTTTTAGAGAAAGAAATATACCAACGATGCATATTTGATGGGTTTTATTATTATTTCACATATATTAAGATTAATTTGAATATAATATTTTTAGACTACTGTATTAAAATATTAAATATACAAAACTAAAGATGATGTATGTGTAAAAGATTTTCTTAAATTAATGATATTTGATAAATTTACAAAAAGTTACGTATTGAAGAATTTTTAATGTTTTTCAATACAATCCTTAACAGTTAAATTCACATAACCGTGCCTAACTAAAAGTAACTTTATATACCTAATATACGGTCTCAATAACCTTAAACAAAATGGCGTAAGATTTTTTTTTTCAAGTTAAACAAGAGTGTGAGATGCCAAATATCTCGGGGTTATTGTAGACACGAAACTTAGCTGGAGGGATCAGATATTATGCACGGCAGACATTGCTGCTGGAGCGTCGCTCATCTCAGTAAGCTTAATGACAGCCAATGTTCGAGGTCCCCGGTTAATAGAATACTGATGGTATCAGCAGTTCAGTCAGTATTACTGTACGGCTCCGAAGAATGGGGAGATGCTCTCATTAAAGAAGTATACAGGTTGAGGCTCGCTCGAGTTCAGCGTTATGCAGCACCCAGGTTCAGGGCGGACTGCCCTGGTAATCGATGGAGTTGGAGTTATCCCTGTCCATGTCTTGGTACGGAAAGCCTAACTCCCAGGATTTGGCAAGGACTTTTTCAAGAACATAGACTGCCAGCGAACCTACCAGACATGGCAGGAGAACTAGGAGAAGGAGAATCGTGGTCGATAGACTGCGAGACTCATCAAGCAGGTCTAACCCTGGGTGGAACAGCGAAATGTTAAAATTTATTACTTCCTGGATCAATTCTTGTCGGTTCTTGGCTATTTTTCGTTGTACATGCACAAAAAGGGCAAGGCCGTTTTATCTACTTTCATTTATTTTACGGTCATTTTCAACGTGGAGGAACACACATTCTTTCCGTTATTCACAACGGGAACTGCGACTTGTAGAGACCACAAGACAACTTGGAGGGCTCTCGGTGAACTCGGTCTCTATGAACATGATGGAGGGTGAGGACAACTGGGTTGCTTGTCTCATTTCCTCCAGTGACCCATCCAACCCAAGAAGACCGATTGCTTCTACACAGGATTGCTCTCTAAATCTTTGGAAAAATTAACAGCTGGATTTGTAGTAAACCCTAAAGGCCAAAGCCAAAATAAGCCTAGTTCTGATGTAATGCTATAAATAAGGCATCCTAGGCTAAGGTCAGAAATTGGAAGGGGAGTTTTCATGTTGTGGTCTACTTGTACTCCTACTCCTACTAGTACTCCCACACTACAGGTTGGCCACTTGTATTTGTAAAATCATGCTTTCTTCTCAAAATGCAAATAAAAAACATCAAATATAATAGATTTTTCGAAGCAATCATTATATATACCACCAAACTACAAGATCAAATTCTTAATGGTGTTCAATCAAAATTTTAATTGTATTACTAATGTAGTCTAATTAATTACAAAAATATACTTTAATATTTTCCTTTTAGACGAAAGTAAAAAATGTTATTAGTTTGCTAAATGAAACTATTTTGTGTATTGTTATAACATTGTAAACAAATTAACAGTCGTTTTAAATATGAAAAATGTAAACAACAATTGTTATAAAAAACCCCGTTTAAACTCGCTATTACAAACAAAATATTCAAAAAAACAATAATTTACAATAATTTATGTTCTCAGTTGTATTATCTATTGAAAGCATGTGATTAGTGGTAATTACAAGAACCAAATTATCATCAAATTCAATTTATATCTACATTCTTCCACAGTAGTATTTTAATGTTAATCGAAAAAACAATTATATCAACATTCGTCCACAGTAATATTCTAATGTTAAAGATAAAAAAAATATTATATTAAAAAAATGTTGGGGCGAAAAGAACGATTGAGCTATATACTAGCGAGTTATTTCACCATTTCCCTATTTACTTTGGTTAGACGTACTCAACAGCACTTAGCCAATCTACCATCTCCACATTAAACTAATGGAACATGCATCGCCGCTTTCAAGAAATATGTATAGCTCTAAATGGACTTTTCAACTGTGGGTTCACATATTAAAGAATAAAACACTGCACGGTGTGATGTACATTTATTTTATATGCAGTTTCTTAAATATCAATCCTACAGAAAATTGTTTAAAACATCAACATAGAATCGTTTATACATCAAGATTTTTCACCACAAACAACAAGGATATAAGAAATAGAAAATTTAAATTAGAATATAATATAATGATTCCATGTTTTATTAGGTGACTCATTCTAAATCAAATAGCTTTTTTTCTAAAATTCGCTGATGAAAACATTGTATCGTTAGTTTAAAAATTCGAAATAAGTATTAAGGTAATTTGAACACTTTTTTGGGATATTTTACACATTTTATTTTGATTTAATTAGAATTTTCACCTGCAATTTGGCCGTTTTCATCTATGGTACTAGGTTAACAAAATGTAACCTGGTATTACTGATGAAACCGACAAAAGTGAAGGTAAAACTTCTAGTTAAATAAAAAAAATGTTTCAGAAAATCCCTAAAAGATTTTCTAAATAATTTTACTACATGACAAATGAACGTTTAAGGGAAGGTATTAAGTTATTTTACATTAATCATTATATTTTTAAAACAAACTGGTATAGATTTACCAAACAACATATGCCAATCCCTGTTCACTGATCTCTTTTATCTTAAGTATTAAGAAAAACACATCATGTAAAGTTAAAATATTTTGAATACGTATATCAGAAAAACAATATTACACTCTAAGAAATTTGTCTATATATGGTTTACTTTTTTTATTTTCAATTGGTCCTACACTAAAAAGCAATTACATATTTTTAATTATAGTTTGATAAAAATTACATAAATTTATAAATACATACATTTATACTCTTTTAGGTTATAACTGAAGTGTTTTGTGCTGTACAGAACCCTGTTTATATTTTCAAAAATAAACTTAAAACTGTTTTTAATTCTTTAAACTATTTCATATAAATATTTGAACTTTTATTTTTATTTAATTATTCTCTAAATGTACTAAAAAATCCATGTAAATGGTTATTTCAGATTAAAAAGTAACTTACCATTTATGAATGTTGCCTCTTCTTTTGAATTTTGTGTTGTTTTAAACAAAAACAATATAAATTTAGTTGTTAGTTTGTTGGTTCACGAAGAACGTTCACTTTTGCTGAAATAAAAACTAACAAACTTTAGACTATAACAAATCAATCAAACATCCAGTTAACTTAGTTATTTACTTTAACTATTTATACAAATTTAAAAAGAAATAAACCAAACTGTATGTAATTAATTACTTAAGAAACGTTCACTTGTTTTTAAATCATAAAAATTTTTGTTCAATTACTGTGATGTAAATGATACTTGTAATTTATAAAATTGTTAATACGGAATGAAGAAGACATTCATGACTTTACATTGTTTAATTAACTGATGAAGCATTACATACCTAGAATAACCACGTAGTACCAACTGATATGACAATTACACACCTACCCATAATCATTGAGATATCAAATTCCATATGGTGGCTTATGACCGATTACATCAGTATTAGATATCAGTGGGCATTCTATGACATGATTATTGCACAATGCAACTGTTGTGATATCATATCCCACCATTATCTTTAGGTGAGTCGGTGCCGAAGTGGTTAGCGCGTCGGACTTGGGAACCATGGCAGTTTTTGTCATGAGATTGAATCCGCGGTTTGCTAAAATCTTTGTCTAATATGATATACGCAACGACCATTAGTCTATGTGGACGGGGAAAAGTAAAGAGGAAAGGCCTACCAACCTCTTAATAAAATCAAACTCACCATGGCAATGAAAACCACTAAGAGACATGAAAAATTTATTAATTATTAAAAAAGGATAACAGTTTTTAACCGTGGGGAAAAATCTGTCAATAATTTTCAAACTTATAGTTAAGTTATAACCAAGATGTGGGGTACTTTCCCTTTTACTAAAAAACATATGCTTTGATAAAACCCTATCACTGAATATATCATCTCCCTTTTTTATTATGTAATGATATATTGATCACCTACGTTTACTGTATAAATATATATTGGATTATTTATCTATTTAACTTGTAAGTCTATTTAACTAAACAAACATTAAGTTAGGATTATACCATAAAGCACAGCATTTATTAAAAGAATTGTCTGCAAAATATAACCTATCAGACTAGTATATTTTGTATTAAAAGATAAATATACAGTAGCTTTATTTTCTTATGTTTACAGTATTCAACAATTACATTAAATGTTGAGGCTACAATGAAAGTAAAGAGAATATACATTATTTTACCTTTTATAAATATTCAATTTTAATGTAGTTTGAAGTAATATTGAAAATTAGATAATACATCTTATAGTTTGTTTCAAAAGTAATAATATCAAGGTATTTTGCGTAATAGTTATTTATTAATTTTTTTTTTATTCGAACATCCTGAAATTGCTCTGATTTTGGTGAAAGTCAATGAAATTGATATTTCAATTAATTTATGCTTCCATAAAGATTAACCAGTTAAAGTTTTACAGTTAGGGAAATGACCCTAATTTATGATTGTGATGTGATCTATGAGTTTCACACGCAAACCGGAAATTGAAGTCTAACCCAATATGAAGTCGTTTCAGAAAGTACGTTCTTGTTGAAAACAAAATAGAATAATATAATCTGTGTCTCTAAAAAAATCTGTTTACTCGGTTACATTTTTCCATCCAAGGATTTTTATTATTCGTTTAAAAAAGACTTCCGGGTAAGATTAATATATTGGAGCTAGTACCATGACTGGGGAAAATCCAGTTTCCCCTCTAACAGCAATTCAAAGTTCTCTGGTAATCCTTTTGTTCTCTATTTGAAGCTATTAGATTGATCAGAAATCTGCAAATAACTGTAAAAACCAACGTGTTACATTTATTTGAAATGCAACCTATGGTTCATTTATTTTAAATCAAACTACACTACTAATCAAGTAGGTGAGGAAGCGATGTAAAAAAATTTTCTGTTGCCGAGACTTCTATAGTTTTATGTCTACTATTACATATTAATTTTCTTCTGTAAAATACAAATAGTTCATATATTTCATCTTGATTAATGATTACGTACTCAACCAAAACCTTTGAAACTTGCAATGTGTAAATCTTCGGAAAGTTTTTGATTATTACTATATTTATTATTTTTAAATTTTTACTCGTATTTATAAATAAATGTATCAAAATAGCTATAATCATTAGATTACTATACTTTCCATTAAATTTAAAAATCAAGTAAACAGTACAAGTTAATAATATTCCTAGTAGGCTACACAGTATACTGTGAGCCCAACACCCAGTAGAGTGCACTTAACCGTAACAATATGTGCTGTAATCTAGCTTTTAGTGGGTTACATGCATTTCTGCCGGATCATCACCAACTCGGTTATTAGGTGTTTCTGTAGTGTACGAAAAGTTTGAAATAAAAAAATAAAAATGATGGTATGTTAGTGCTAGTGGATTTTTTTATATTATAAAATTATTTTAAATTCATTAAGAAAAAGGTTTTTGAAATTAAATCTTTAAATCACTAAACAAATGATAGCGGTGTTTCTTTGGGAAAATATGGACGAGCTTTTTATTTATACATCTATCTTTTATTGTAATTTAATATCAAATAATTTAAAATTGTCATTCAACCTCACTTAACTTAGGAATATAACTTACTAGGTTTACATTAAACTTAATAATTTTTCCTTATTGCAATCTATTTAATTTTTTTATTATTTATTCATATTTATGCAATACTATAATAAAGTATAATGGCAAGACACATTTATAAAACTGATTGAATATTTAAACTATAAAACATTATCAGGTCACATCATAAAATGTTTAAGTAAATTGTTTTGACTAATATTTAGTTTGATAATTTACGACCGGAGAGATTTATATAAATAAACTAAAGTATAACAAACATTTACATAGGAATTCACCTATTATGAGTTTGAAAACTATATCTGATATCTAATAGATGGATTTTGTCAGTTTGTAAAATAAAAAAGTGCACTCAGTTATTAAATTGTTTTATGAACAAAAAGTGACCTTTAACTTTCAGTAAAATTTTGAAATTAATATTTATGATTTCAAACCAACATTACACATTTGACAATAAATAGTAACGTTGCAACGCTTGTAGTATGAACGCCATTAAGTAACGAGTCTTTAAATGTTTTAGATTGTACTAGTGTTCTAAATATCTTATGAGTTTCTTAATGTCTAAATACAATCGGTGAATTTATTAATTTATTTACGACCCACTCCTTTTCCGAATTCTTTGTCAAAATAAAATAAAACACATTACGGTACGGTAAGGCCGGTCTAAAAGTACCGTCACCCGATGCCGCTCTAACTACATAGTAAATTTTAATTTTTATATTCAATGGTCTATAGTCAATAGTTATTTATTTACTTATATGAACACTATGATATATTTTAGTATTCCCTCAGGGGCAGTGGGCTTTCCACTGTACGGGTGTTTCTTGGCGACCCCGGGGTACCTGAGCCAAGCTGTGAAACCCTCCTCACAGTTCTTCCCGAGCTAGGGCCTTTCTTCTCATCTTTCAGGTCTTAGCTCACCGTCTTTATTCTTTCCTGAGCTAACCTTGCTCACCTTCTTGTTTTCGACCCCGAATCAAGGGTGTCTTTCCACCTTCTTTCGACCGGCGCACGCTGGGGGGTCCTGGGAGTGTCCCTGTTGTGTTGCAGGGACTGATGTGTGCCTCGCACTGCCGATGGTCTCCTCCAGTGTGTCGTCAGAAGCCAGCCGCTTCGGACCTTAGTCAGGAAGTGCGGCATGGATGCAGAGATCGGACTCTGCATTGCCACGGTGCGACCCCCAGCACGTCCGGCACATTTTGTGTATCGGTGCTGGGCAAACGGAGGTTTCGGGCCCCAGAGTCCTGGGGTAGGGGTGTCTTATCTCCTACGGGGGGTAGACCTCCGAGGGTGTACCCGCTCCCGGCCAATGAAGGGCCGCCTCTTGCCGCACGATGCGCTGGTGAAACAAAAGTATGGATCTTCAAAACCAAAACACGAAATTAAAGGAGAATGAGCAGGCCGCCTTTAAGCGCAGCTCAAAACTGCAGAGGTCTCCGACCTCGAAGACTGGGACGCCGACGGGGGGAATTAAAGCCTCCCCTCCGCCGATCCCGTTCAAGGCTGCTGGTGTCGCCGGATCGTCGGCCGTAACCGGAAAGGAGAAGGATGAGGTTAAGCTGGGTATGGGGGTGACTGAGCCGGTAACACCTCTAGCCGGGATGCAAGGAATTCCTCCCAGGAAGAGTCCTCTTCGTCCGGCATTCGAGATGCAAATGCTTCGGCAGCAGCAGGACGATGCCAACGAGGAGGAAGACTCATGTCTGAAGAAAATGAACGATCTTTTGAAGGAGATGGCCAAGGCTCTCCTTATTCAGAAGAACGTCAACAAGGCGATTAAGGACGGAATTCCAAAACTCGAGGATTTCCTTGGCGAAATCGAGGAATGCCGGAAGATCAGGCTGAAGGCAGTGAAGCAGGAGCGCGACGTTATGAACCGAGTTATGTCTGCTTCGCCTCAAGCTCATCTGGCTGAGTCCCAGACTCAAGCCAGAAAGCGAAAGAAGAGGCAGAGCGGTTCTTCGCCGGAAAGCCCTGAGCTTGTTGAGGTGGACTCAGTGCCGAGACCGGTTTTTGTCACTGCGGCATCGCAGACATCTCCTGTCCAGGCTACTCAATCCGCCCCGGGCGCTGTCGCGATTCCAGCGGCTACTCCTGCAGAGGTTCCTGCTCCGGCGGCTAATCCTGCCTTGGCAGCAAACTCTGCCTCAACACCTTTGGGGGGCTGGAAGACGCGCCTGTCTAAGAAAGAAAGGAGGAGGCAGAAGCAAGTGGAGGCAGCTTCGAAAAGTGCGTCGAGGGTGGAGCGGACGCAAGTCTCAAACCCGGTGGGGGAGGCCTCTGGCAAGTCTGTCAGAAAGCCTAAACAACCCAGGCCTAAGAAGCCCAGGACGGAGGCAATCTTGATCAAGCCCTTAGGGGGGCGATCTTTTGCTGATGTTCTGGGTCAGATTAGATCGCAGGCCAAACCGGAAGAGACCGACACCGTTATCAAGTCTATTCGGCGAACCCAGAACGGGGATGTCCTCCTCGAACTGGGGAAGTCGAGTGACAAGATCGGTTTTGCCGCTTCCCTCAAGACTGCACTTGGGGACAAAGGCTCCATCAAGGCCCTAGAACCGAAATGTTCGGTCGAGATTCGGGACCTTGATGCCCTCTCCACCGAAGATGAGGTGACCCGTGCGATCCAGGTGGCACTCCCGGAGATACCGGCTGATGGAGTGAGGGTATGGCTGACAAAGCCTAACCGAAGTCAACTCAGGATGGCTGTTGCTGAGATGGGCGAAAAGCACGCCAATAAGCTGCTTAGCCTTCAGCACCTCAGAGTCGGTTGGGTCAGTTGCAGGCTCAAACGGAGGGTGGTAGTTTCGAGATGCTTCCGCTGTCTCGGTTTCGGCCACTCCTCCCGAAACTGTAACGGGCCCGACAGGAGTGCCAACTGCTTCCAGTGTGGAGGCCAGGGCCACAAACGCAAGGAATGTTCCTCGAGCCCATCCTGCTTCCTCTGCAAGGATTCAGGCTCCAGTGCCCTCGGTCACTTACCCGGGTCTGGTCAGTGCGGTGCCTTCAGAGCCGCACTTGAAAAGGCAAAAGGCAGCGGCCGGTAATTCGCATCCTCCAGGCCAATCTTCATAGATCCTGGGGAGCTGATAACCTTCTAGATCAGCTCGCCCGAGAACTTGGTGCTGACGCGCTCCTTATCAGCGAACAGTATCGGGACAGAGACCCAAACATTTGGATCTCCGACAGCCTCGGTACTGCTGCATTTTGGGCGCGTAATACACAGGATGTCTTGGTGCGGAGTCACGGGCGCGGCCGAGGATTCGTCTGGGTTCGGTGTAGGGACGTGACTATCTTCAGTTGCTACCTCACACCCAACGAGGCCGTCCAGGACTTTCGCGACAAGATAGATAGCCTAGAGGAGTGCGCTCTCGGCACCACCGGGCATGTCGTCGTTGGTGGCGATTTCAACGCCAGGGCCGTCGAGTGGGGAATGCCCTCTACCAGCTCCCGGGGGAAATACATCCTGGATTTCATCGCCAGGGCCGGTCTTGTCGTCCTCAACCAGGGCGACACACCTACTTTTCGGCGCCCCGGGCAGAGAGGCACGATCCCTGACGTCACCTTTGCGTCTGAGTCGCTCCTTCCGAGGATCTCTGGCTGGAGGGTTGTCGAGGACTACACGGGTAGCGACCACCAATACATCGTGTTTGACCTGCATGATCAGGCAAATCGTCGAGTTTCCGCATCTCGGGAAGGGCCACGCCGGTGGAACACCAACAAACTGGACGTGGTCAAGTTCACCGAAGTCATCTCTCGGGGAGCGCAGGGGAATCCTGGTGAGGCTGGAGCCGAGGCACTAGTAACATCCACGATGGAACTTATCGTCTCGGCCTGCGACCAGTCTATGCCGCGAAGGAAACCCCGACGCGACAAACAACCCGTTTACTGGTGGACTGAAGAGATTGCGGAACTCAGAAGAACATGTTTAAGAACTAGACGAGCCGCCACTAGAGCGAGAATTCCCGCAGACAGAGTTCGTAAGTCGGAGGCCTATAAAGCTGCGAGAAAATCTCTCCGCCAGGCGATCAACAGGAGCAAGGCGAATAGCTGGAGGAGACTTCGTGACGACGTTGATTCCGACCCGTGGGGCCTGGGTTACAAACTTGTAACACAGAAACTCGGCGCCCGCTCTCCACCTTCCATCATGGAGGGCGCCACCATGGGGAGGATCGTCGCTGCGTTGTTTCCTGAACATCCACAGCGACCGCCGGTTGACTTCGGACGGGTAGAACACGTTCCACTTTTCACTTTCGAGGAGCTGGAAACCTCCGTTCTCTCCCTGAAGAGCAACAAGGCTCCTGGCCCGGATGGGATTCCCAGTGAGGCTTTAAAGAAAGTATTTTTAATCAACGCTGACTTGTTGTTGAGAATGTACAATGCCTGTTTGGTAGAAGGGGTGTTTCCGGCTCCCTGGAAAACAGCCAGGCTTGTACTGATCAGCAAGGGCAAAGGTGATCCCGAGCTGCCGTCGTCCCACAGGCCTCTCTGCATGTTGGACACGGCTGGGAAGCTGTTCGAGAAGCTGATCCGTTCCCGCCTGACTTCTGCCGTGGAAGCTGCCGGGGACTTATGCCCCCGTCAGTACGGCTTCAGAAAGGGACGGTCAACGATCGACGCTGTCACCGAAGTTCAGAGAGCTGTGGAGAGAGCCGAGAGCCACAACCATTTCTCCCGCCGAGTAGTGCTTCTTGTTACGCTTGATGTCAAGAATGCCTTCAACTCGGCGAGGTGGGTCGATATGCTGGATGCGCTTCGCAACACCTTTCGTATTCCTGCATATCTGTTGCGGCTCGTCGAGGATTATCTACGCTCTCGAAGCCTGATTTATGACACGAGGGACGGAACGCGGACGATGGAAGTCACTTCTGGTGCCGCACAAGGTTCAATACTCGGCCCGGATCTCTGGAACGTTGCCTATGACAGCCTCCTGAGGTCCGAGATGCCTGAGGAAACCACTTTGGTTGGGTACGCCGATGACGTCGCAGCTCTCATTGCTGCACGCAACGTTGAGCTGGCCCAACTGAAGTTGAACCGAGTTATGCGGGTGGTCAACAACTGGATGTCCGATCACGGTCTCTCACTTGCTCTCAGTAAGACGGAGATCGTGATTCTTACGAAGAAGAGGATCGACACCGTCGTCCCGTTTCGAGTGGGAAGGGAGGTGGTCACATCAACTCGTGCCGCCAAATACCTCGGGGTTATGGTGGACACCAAGTTAAGCTGGAGGGATCAGATCTTCCGTACGGCGGACAAGGCCGCTAAGGTAGTGACTTACCTTAGTAGGCTGATGGCCAATGTCGGGGGTCCCCGATCCAGCAGAAGACGTCTGTTGATGTCCGCGGTCCAGTCCGTGCTTCTTTACGGGGTAGAGGTGTGGGCAGGCGCTCTAGATAAGGAGTGCTACAGGTTGCGACTCGCCCGGGTTCAGCGTCAAGCTGCGCTCCGGGTGTGTTCCGCCTACCGGACAGTGTCCGAGCCTGCCGTCCTGGTGGTCGCCGGAGTCATCCCTGTCAAGCTCTTGGCAGGGGAGAGGAAAGCGATTTATCAGAGACAAGGCGAGATCGGCAAGGACACGGCAAGAACAGAAGAGCGCTCCCGAACCTACCAGCAGTGGCAACACAGCTGGGAGCACGACACCCGAGGACGATGGACTGCGCGACTTATCAAGCAGGTCCAACCATGGGTGGAACGGCGGCATGGGGAGGTGGACTACTACCTGACCCAATTTTTGACGGGTCACGGCTATTTTCGGTCGTACCTGAACCGTATGGGAAAGACCGGTTCACCGGACTGCATTTATTGCCCGGGTGTTCCCGACGATGCGGAACACACATTCTTCCGCTGTCCCCGTTGGGAAGGGCCCCGCCTGGAGGCCACACAAATCTTTGGTGCATTTTCGGTGGACTCGGTCTGATAAACGATTTTGGAGGATGAGGGCAACTGGGATTGTTTGTCACAGTTCGTCCGGGGCATCCTCCTGGAAAAGAAAACCGATCTGGACCGTGAAGTGGCCCAGATCCCTTGATCGAGCGGCTGGATAAGGAGCGAGCCCCACGGGCGTAAGCCAAATTTAGGCCTAGCCTGACGTAATGTGACAAACAATTCCAGGTTAGATTCCTAAAGAGTAGAGGAGGTTTTTTAGTGGGTAAACTCGTTTTTAGGGGAGCCCCACACTACAGGCTGGCCACCTGTGTGCGTAATGCATTTTTCCGCCTCTCCCTCAAAAAAAAAAAAAAAAAAAAATGATATATTTTAGTATAGCATTAGAGGCAATAAGTATAAACCTGATTTGCGAATTCATACTATGTGTAAGATATCATACAAGCAAATTATTATATAAATTAACTAAATAATTTGTTGTTTTTATCAGTTTATTTTAAATTAGTAGCAGTACATTCTGACCACGCATCGTGGCGTGGCGGCGTGACGCTGCAGTGGAACTACCTGGGGAAATATTACTTGAACACAGGCAGAAGTTTCTCCAACCGTGGGATAGCGTTGTAATGTGGAGTGTCTGACGCCTAACTACAACTGAGAGATTTCACTATCTAGGGGGCGGCGCGGCGCTGCAGTGGAACTACCTGGGGAAATATAATTTGAACACAGGCAGAAGTTGCTCAAGCCGTGGGCTTGTGTTGTAATGTGGAGTGTCTGACGCCTAACTACAACTGAGAGACTTCACCATCTAGGGGGTGGCCTGGCGCTGCAGTGGAACTACCTGGGGAAATATAACTTGAACAAAGGCAGAAGTTGCTCAAGCCGTGTGCTAGTGGAGTTTAATGTGGAGTTAGTGGCGCCTAACTACAACTGAGAGACATCACCATAATTGAAGAGATTTAATGTCTTAGACTATAAGACTATCATATTGTTTATGACTGATTTTAACATTATGAAGAAGACTTTACAGTGAATTATCTTTTATTAAAGAATTTAATAATACAAATTGTTGTCATATAACTATGAATGGAAATTTGATATTATTTTTAATAATAGTAATAGTTCCAGTGTACTTTCATGTATTTTTTATGTAGTTCCAGATGCTATTACCGTTTAAAAGATAATTTTTTACACTTTCGTATATATAAGGTGTTTATTTTTAACTACATTGGTTGTTAATGCAACCCTTTAAGTCAATATTGCTGAATTAGGCAAGCGTTCGCATAATAAAATGTTAGAAAACACTATTCTATGTTTTAACATTGATAGTGATATTTGTATTCGGATATCGCAGCTAGAATTTGCAATGTTTAGTTTCAAACTACTGTTACTCGAGATGCAGAACTGAAGTCATCTGATGTTCAGGACTCTGAGCACGTCCAAAGCATTATCCTTTGGGAAATCTAACTTAGGTTAAGGTGTTAACCTGCAAAATTAGATATTTGTGTTGCTGAATGATGATGAGCTATTATTATATTGACTTAATAAAAAACAACTAAGGTATACTCTAATAGCGATCCATCTCAGAATGGTAGATAATTTTTTCTAAGAATTAATCTCAATAAAATATACACTTTAAACCAACAAAATAAATTTTCTAGAAAATTAAAACTTTTTTATAAATTTACCCTGAATATTTTTGGTTTTACATATAATTAATCAATCCAAATGTTCCACGTTCATAAATATTACTTTGTAGGCTTTACTGAAAACATATTAGGTATTTCTATTTAATAACATAAATTCTGCCTGTTTGATTCATTTACGATATCCCCTTTTCATGTTTAACAAAATAATCATATGGCATTCTCACAGTATCACGTGTCTCACGGAATGTTTCTCTTCCCACCAACACGTGAACCTGTGTGCGAATTGATTCCTACCCTTCCATGGGAATTTAACTGGTCTTTGAACAAGTAATTCTACTTGTTTGATTTTTTAAAACTCGATTAAACATAATCTTCCAAGTAACCTCTTATGACGGATATTTCTTATTTCAAAATGCATTTTAAGACTACAATTCACGAAATGCTTATCAGAAAACAAAGAGATGTCAACATCAATTATTCCTCAGCTACTATTTTCTTTCTACATAAATATATATAGTAATCTTTTTATTAAACCTTATTCCTTATTTTAAATCAATAAATAATCTATAGCAAAAATGCCATTGCGTTTTCATGGGTATATATGGCGATGTTGGGGGGGGGGGGGGTGGGTGGGGGGAGATGAATTCATTAATAGTGACTTATTTACAAACCAAGAGATTGGAAAATACCAATATATTAATCCTCCATGCATAATGTTTTTGTCTGAAAACTATTTACTATATCAAATTAATTCAATTGTTAATGATAGTTTTACCTTTACAGGCTCATGATATGCTGTCAGATACGGAGTTGGTTCATCGTAGACTGACATTTCGGCCTTTTCATGTTATATGTCGATATAATGATTCCATGAGTAAAAGCTGCGTGATTGGCCGTCAATTAAATGTTTATAAGAGATCTATCCAGCACGAGTTGCTACTAACCCCCTTTACTTCGTCTGTGAGAAATACTCATCATAATAATAATTATTTCATATGATCCCCAGTCCGGTTTTAATCTAACTGCAAGGAAAGATTTTAAAATTTTTAATAAACATAAAAAACAAGATCTTAAATTTTATAAATAAATTTGGCGATATTTTCTCACGTTTCAAACAAAAACACTTATATTAATTCAAACACTACCAAAACATTAAATATGACAAAATTTCTTTTAGAACGAGTGGGTTATTTCGCATTCTTTTGATTTTTTTAAATTTTATCGACTTAAGGATTAAAACCTTTATTCAGAACTAAACTAATTTATAACTCAGTAAATCCATAAATAATAATGAATAAATAGACTTAATAATATTAGATGATTTAATATAATAAATGAATGAAATGCAACACATAAATTAATTACTTTAACATAAAGTAAAACTATTTTATCTCAAAATTTGTTTTATGCATGATTTAAGATAAATTACAAAAAACGCACTCCGAAACTAAAAAAAATGAATTTATATTTTGTAAAATAATACGTAGCTCAAAAAGAGAGGAATCAGTCTTGACAACTTTTTGTCTTCACTGTTGAAACTATAGCTCGAGATAACAACATCATAAAAAAGGCATAAGGCCTCAACAACCTATGACAAGGGGCGGACCTTTGTTGTTTTATGTGTGTTTTGCATGGCCGCCAAGTGTTGGGAGGTGCAGTTGGTGGTGCGATGTTTAAACTATCACAACTAAAACACAAGGTCTGGACGTCCAATCACTGAAATTGGTTTGCTGTCGGGAGCAGCTACTTTAAGTTTTAAAGATCAATTTATTATTCACTATAATTTCCTTTGATTAAGTAATTAAAATCTAGGCCATGATAGAATAATAACTTTTATAAATAGGTTTTATAGGTTTTTTTCTAAACCTATATCCTTCTGTACTACTCTAATAGTATAAAAAGGGACTGTATTCAGGTCACTATCAAGCTAACTGAGCGTTTTCGGAAATTCAACAAGGCATAGATTTTTCAAACTAAGTTATTAACATTTTTCATGCTTTTGCAGCTAGCAATGATAATAAATTAAAGTTTTGATACCATAAACTATCGAGTTTATTTCTGCAACGAAAGGACACTCATAAAAATAAAAAAAAACATTTATATTGCAAAGGTTTTGATTATTATAAGTATAAACCTTATATGATTATTTATCAGTATATATTATCAGATCAAGTCACTCAATCGAATATACAATGCATTGCGTAATATTATTGGAGGATTTATAAATCAACATCGGATATACGATAGTAGCACATTTAGCTCTACCCTAAAGCTGCTTTAGCTAGAAGCACTTGTGTCAAGAATCATAACTAAATGCTATATATCTACCTATTTTCCTACTCTAAAGTATTATTACTAGTATCATTCTGGAAAATAATATTTTCCACACACCAAATGACTTTGAAATCAGTTGCTTTCCGTACGGTGCGATTAACATCATTTTATAATAACATTATAAATCTTTTTGTACGAGGCAGAGTGAAAGAAATCATATTCTATGATAGTTCTGATAGTATTAAAATTGCATGAATCACTGTAATTGTCTACAAGATGGTCACAATATTGATGTTAGATTAGTGTTACATTTCAACTAGTTCTATAAGTCAACATAAGCTATCCAAAATGTGTATGAATAATTTTATAAATAACCTTTTGGATTAACTTATACTTAAACATACTTGTTCTAATAATCCCTGTGAAATAATATACGTCCTTGTCAGTACTCATAGTAACACAATACTTCAATGTTTTACATCCTGATGTAACTGTATAAGAAATGTCTTATCAATAAATTTATTTTTTAGCAATTAAGAATATTTTCTTTTCTTTTAATTCTAAGGTTGTAATCATCATGACGACTGAGATGTACAAATTGTATGTACTTTATTCAGAAATAAAGATATGTCTATGTCTATGTTAAATACACTTATATTATATTAGCGAGAGGTTGCGACCACTTATAATGGTAATTATCAAACCTTTAAGCAATTACTGTGGCCTCACCCATATAAAAAATATGCAATTAATTGCATTTCTAAAAATGCAATTAATTACATTTAAATTGCATTTTGTAATGCAATTAATCATATTTTAATGATATTTTAAAATGCAATTAATTGCATTTGAAATATACAAATTTTGGCCCAATTAAATGCAATTTTAATACATTTTAATCGCATTTTAAAATCCATTTTAATCACATTTTAAATGCATTTTAATCGCATTTTAGATGCATCTTTACAGCATTTTAAATGCATTTAAAATGGATTAGAATTGCATTTTAATCACAATTTTGGTGCATATTAATTTCATTTCAAATGCAGTTTAATGACATTTTAATTATATTTTATATAGATTCAAATCACATGTTATTACCATTTAAATAACTATTCAACATTGAAATATTACAGTATTGCCAGTTAGTAGTGGCAGCCACGGTAATATCCATGGACATAGATACATTTCCTAGCAGTCTCAATGAACAACGGTAGCACTTGAAGTATTGCCGCAGTTGCTCACTGATACTGAGGAGTGGCAATACCCATGAGGGGACAACCCCGACCCTTCTGAAGGAAGGTCATCCCTCATTAAATTTATAATTTATTAAATTTATACTATACGAAGTTGTTACTTTTATCTCAACTTATAATTTAAAATAAACTGAGAACTAAATTTAGTTTTCAAGGGTAATTCATGAATATTTGAAGAGTTAAGGACAACAAATCTTTGTGTGGTGATAAGCATAAATATTTTTAATGTTCCTATTTTTAGCCAAGGAATCTGCACACTGAATTTGCTTTTTTAACAAATTAGCGTTTACATAAGAATGAGTCTGTAAGTAAAAATGCGTTTCACAAAATGCATTCTAAATGAAATTTTAATACATTTTGAAAATGCTAATTAAATGCATTTAAAATGCTCTAAAATTGCATTAAAAATATATTCTAGTTGCATTTAAATCACATTTAAATTGCATTTAATGAAATACATTTCGCGAAATGCATTAAAAATGTAATTCTAATACATTTTAGAAAATGCTAAATAATTGCATTTAAAATACTCTAAAAATGCGTTTAAAATGTATTTTGATTGCATTTTAATCACATTTAAATTTCATTTAGACAAATGCGTTTCGCAAAATAAATTTAAAATGTAATTTTAATACATTTTAGAAAATGGTAAATAATTGCATTTTAAAATATTTTAAAAATGCATTTAAAATGTGTTATTATTGCATTTCAATCACAATTAAATTGCATTTCAACAAATGCATTTAGCAAAATGTATTTTAAATACGATTTTAAAACATTCAGGAAAATGCTTAATAATTGAATTTAAAATGCTCCAAAAATGCATTAACAATATATTTTAATTGCATTTTAATTTTATTTAGTCAAATGCAATTCACGAAAGGCATTTTAAGCGTATTTGTGTAATGAAAAATGCAATTAAAATGCAATTAACTGCATTTCGTTTTGATATGTGCACATTATTATGAGTCAAATTTGGATTTAAAACGGAACGACGCATTCAGAAAAATTTTGTCTAACCTTTAGTAGATGAAAAGATCGATGACTTAAGTTATTTAAACTAATTTCTTACGATATCTACGAAATCAAATACCAATCCATATATGAATAGTTTAATACCATCCAGATTTTTCTCCTGATTTAATTTTACAAAGTTGCCCCCAATGTAGAAAGAATTTGCATTATAACAATTTAATAAATTGTTTGTAACTACATGATACAATAGCAAATTGTAAATTATAATTATAATAAAATTTTATATAATTAATGGCCATGTATCATTTAAATTTTAATTAATGAATAAAAGGTTTATTGTTTGAAAATATAGAATATTATATTATTGTACGATTATGTAGGTGCTAGATGTATTACTAATTACAATGTAAGCTCAACATTTTTGGCTGTCGTTACTACGTTAAAAAACTTCTTACTAAAGTCGTCCATATATTGAATCTACACTGTATTATGATTTTATGTAAAATTACCGATGATTATATATATATATATATATATTTGAAAAATGTGAATAAAATGTTAACTAAACAAATAATCTAAAGAATACCCCTAAAAATCTGACTCTAAAGTATCAGCAGTATCTGTAAACAAATTACCTGTCATCTGTTTTTTTGTCGTGTAAGTTGATATAATTTGAGAATAAGAGGAGTCTAATCACTTTCAAAACTTAGTTGAGTTTTAAACGAAAAAGAAATATGTATAAACCATATTAAATAAAAAAAAACTAACTATATTGTTTGTACTTTAGATTCAGTAACATTTTATAACCCCATTCCCATCAAATCGAGACAACGATATTCGAGCTATGAAGTTTACCACAATGTACAACACCCAGAAGGCATTGAGGGAATGTTTGGGTTATCGGAAAGCTCTTCGGTATTTTAAAAACTACATCTCATATTCGAATCCATAACAATGTTTTGCCATGAACTTTAATTTTTAATTGTTTATTCTGATTGTTGCTCTTTTTTAACCTGATATATATATATATATATATATATATATATATATATATATATATATATATATATATATATATATATATATATATATATATGTATAAGAAAATTCATTATGTAACTCTATATAAATATAAAAAAATCTCCTTATAGAACACATAGCATTAGTATACAATATTTTAGTCTATTACTTACGCATGAATTTTAGGTCCAACTAGTCTTATTTTACCTGCAAAAATAAAGAACAAGTCATGATTATGTATTTTTAAACTTTTATAATATAGCATTCACACCACTATAATGTGAGACTCGATAAGAATAGCATAAAATAAGAAATTCTACAAAAGTTATGTAGAAAATATTAACACTATTAATAAAACTATGAATCATTGCTTAATTCTTTTAAAATATAATAGCATTCCGTGCTATGACACCCGATATAAACCAAATCAAACGATCATTAACATATAGATAAGAAATGTATATAAAGTTGACAATGAAGCATAGTTATTTTATGTTAACTAATTTAACATTCAATGTTTTAACGATAAACATATCTTCATACATAGCTTATACCTAAAACATAGTTGGATTTGTCTGTTAGCAGCAGGGTTTCCATCATTAGTGTAGTGTCGGTTGTAAATCAGTTGCACAACATCGATTATCCTTCCAGTCAGAGTGGCGAGTCGGGTTTCTTACTTGACTTCACTGATTCATTACCTTGCATTACGTACTTTATATTGTATACTTCTTTCCTAAATAAAACTCATTATGATTTTGATGGTAGGTATGTCACTCTTTTCCCCATATTCTGATCCTTTCACAAACTTATTCATATAATCTTTGAAGGTACCGAAATAACCCATATCAAAAGGAAATGCAATTAATTGTATTTTAATTGCATTTTTCATTACCCAAATACGCTTAAAATGCCTTTCGTGAATTGCATTTGGCTAAATGAAATTAAAATGCAATTAAATGCAATTAAAATATATTGTTAATGCATTTTTGGAGCATTTTAAATCCAATTATTAAGCATTTTCCTAAATGTTTTAAAATCGTATTTAAAATACATTTTGTTAAATGCATTTATTGAAATGCAATTTAATTGTGATTGAAATGCAATAATAACACATTTTAAATGCATTTTAAAAATATTTTAAAATGCAATTCTTTAGCATTTTCTAAAATGTATTAAAATTACATTTTAAATTTATTTTGCGAAATACATTTGTCTAAATGAAATTTAAATGTGATTAAAATGCAATAAAAATACATTTTAAACGCATTTTTAGAGCATTTTAAATGCAATTATTTAGCATTTTCTAAAATGTATTAGAATTACATTCTTAATGCATTTTGCGAAATGTATTTCACTAAATGCAATTTAAATGTGATTTAAATGCAACTAGAATACATTTTTAATGCAATTTTAGAGCATTTTAAATGCCTTCTTAGAGTATTTTAAATGCATTTAATTAGCATTTTCAAAATGTATTAAAATTTCATTTAGAATGCATTTTGCGAAACGCATTTATACTTACAGACTCGTTCTTATGTAAACGCTAATTTGTTAAAAAAGCAAAAAAAAAGCAAATTCAGTGTGCAGATTCCTTGGCTAAAAATAGGAACATTAAATATATTTATGCTCATCACCACACAAAGATTTGTTGTCCTTAACTCTTCAAATATTCATGAATTACCCTTGAAAACTAAATTTAGTTCTCAGTTTATTTTAAATTTTAAGTTGAGATAAAAGTAACGACTTCGTTGAGTAAAAATTTAATAAATTATAAACTTAATGAGGGATGACCTTCCTTCAGAAGGGTTGGGGTTGTCCCCTCACGGGTATTGCCACTCCTGGCAGTATCAGTGAGCAACTGCGGCAATACTTCAAGTGCTACCGTTGCTCATGGAGACTGCTAGGAAATGTAAATCTATGTCCATGGATATTACCGTGGCTGCCACCACTAACTGGCAATACTGTAATATTTTAATTTTGAATAGTCATTGAAATGCTATTAAAATGTGATTTAAATCTATATAAAAAATATAATTAAAATGTCATTAAATTGCATTTGAAATGAAATTAGAATGCATCGAAATTGTGATTAAAATGCAATTCTAATCCATTTTAAAAGCATTTAAAATGCTGTAAAGATGCATCTAAAATGCGATTAAAATGCATTTAAAATGTGATTAAAATGGATTTTAAAATGCGATTAAAATGTATTAAAATTGCATTTAATTGGGCCAAAATTTGTATATTTAAAATGCAATTAATTGCATTTTAAAATATCATTAAAATATGATTAATTGCATTACAAAATGCAATTTAAATGTAATCAATTGCATTTTTAGAAATGCAATTAATTGCATATTTTTTGATATGGGAAAGGGTTTAACACGATAAAACGTAAATGAAAGGTAGGCCTACTGATAAAGTCTACCACTATAGGTAGGGCGTTAGAATCAGTTACAGGTCAAGAGGGCGATGACTTCACTGATAACGTAATTACCAATGGCGTCACAGAAGATACGTGTGATGAATTCATCACCCCTGACGTCACTAGAATGACATTACCGACGTAATGTAAGTCAAGGTCAAGCCGAAACTTAAACTTTTTTGGCACTTTCGCCGTTTCTCCAACTCAGCTCCGTGTTTCAGTCAGAGTCCACGTTACCTTGGGGACTTGAAGCGAAATTCGACGAGAAACAGCAAAAGTGCAGAGGAGATCTCTAGTTTGCAACGAGACTCTGCCTAAACCGTCTTGCGACATCCCTCGGACGACCTTGAACCCACATAGAACCAATAAATTGCCATTACTTCAATATTTAACAGAGTGCAACACACCGATGTACACCCTATAACAGTCACCGAGCGACTGACTGTCATACTCCGCATATCTTAGGTATATGAAAAGTGGTGGGGGGGGGGGGGATTGCCATGACCTCGGGAAAAATTTGTTTCAAGGTCATCTAAATGAAGTTTAAAAAATATAAAAAGGCTACTCGTGCACTCAGGGAACTTCATGTATCTCCAAAGGGTCGAAAACACAATCCGACCTGTAGCGGCATGCGTCAATATAGTGTTTGAAAAACCCTATAATAGAAAAAATAAGGATTGCAATGCCTACAACCGGTGGGATCGTACAGATGAATTCCATAAAACAATTCAGTCACCATGCCGAGTTACGAGTCTATACTCAACATATTGGATTAACTTTTTTGACTCATGAAAGTCTCTGACGTTCCTGAAATCCAAACCATTTGACACAAGCTGATAATGGCGTGTTCTTGATAATCTTATACTTCTAATTTTATTAAAACGTTATCATGATATATCATTTTTCATGTTTAATATTGGATGTCAAGACTTATCAGTTTTGTCTCCAATGTAGAATTTTTTCCAAACAACATAATGGAGGTCATGAGACCAAATATCGTCCAACACAGTTTATGTTAAAATTCAGGACCCCGAAAAAGTCGGCGTATTTTTAGAGGCAGGATAAATAGTGTGTTTACCCACACATGAGTCCAACTGTATTTCGGGACTCCTAAAAATTAATTCAAGCAGACTACACAGTAAAAACACTATACTATGACTTCGTACACTAAAATAAAATCGGTTATCGCATTACATCTGCATCAATCCAGTCCTTCTTTGGATTTCATCTTTTATGGCTCCCCGTACCTAGCAGTTCACTTTGTTGAAATATCTAACAGCGATTGTGTTTAAATAGGTATTCTTGGTTCGAGGATAATCAACACTAGTGGTCCTCCCCCCCCCACACAATATGTATATGCTGTCTGAGTCCCCCATTAGCATTTCAATATGTAGTGTTGCCTTCTGACATGGCCGTTTCCATCGTGGAAAACGGAAGAATGTGTATTCCGCGAAGTCGGGAACGACCGGGCAATAAAAACAGTGTACTGGTCTTGCCCATTATGTGCATTTACGATTAAAAATATCCATAACTCTAGAAAGTCATGGGAAGTTAGATTCATTCGAACTGGCAAGAATATAAATAAACCACCTTAATTTATTTCTTATTTAGCTACACGTTAAATTCATTTATTGACTTAGGATTATCGTTTTCACTGTCGCCAAATTTTATAATTGTGTCATTCATGCATACAAGAATTTTTCACTGCGGATTTACTTTAACAACCTAACGGGGCTCGTCAGAATATAAATGACGCCTGATATCAGCTACAACCTGATTGCCTGCAGCAGACCGCACCTGATGCTGACGGCCAATCATGTTGAGGTTTCTCTACTAGGTTTATGATTATCACACACTGTAGGATAAAAAATAGCTATAATGTTTTAATAGCACTTGTTATTATATTTCATTAGTTTTTGTATTTACTTTACGATATGATGAATTTCCTCCATCAAACTTATTCCAAATATTTAACTTATTACATTTATAATACATTAGTTTCCATTTTTTACAAACTATACAAATTCTCTTGCTCAAGAAATGTAAAAAAATTATTTATATGTATATAACATGGCAAATTAAATTACTAATATATTTATTATTTTTAATATTGTGGCTTCAGATATGAAAACCCCCTTCTAAATTAAAAAATATTTATCGTACATAGCTAAACACCAGATGAGTCAAATAAAGATAAAACTAATAACGAGAAATTATTTTAAATTTTACACTGCAATTTCATAATCATATACACTATAAAAGGTTCTATGGAAATTTGCATGCAAAATAATTTTAATGTATCATAAGTAAGAAATTCAGGTTTTATGAAATCATTTTTGGCTGGATATATATATTATTTAACAAAATATTTTTATTTTTATTTTATTTTAATGATTGAAGTATCTCTGTATTTTTTATTGCGTTCTTGTATTTTAAGTCATTTTATTTGTCTTTTTTACTATTTTTCCAGCTTGGTGGTTATAGTGCTCGACTTAAAATCAAAAGGCTGCCAGTTTGATCCTTTAAAAAGTTAGTAGCCTTTTTAAAGGTTCTATTCCGGACAACGTTTTTATAATTGGGTTATTAATTGATAATTCTATCTAACAACAGGTAAACGTTAGATAGAAAAAAAAGACAAGGACTTAGACTGTTACCCTTCGAAAGGTTTAAATATACCAGTAGCATAAAAAACCCCATAACAAATTATTAAACATACTTTTATAATTTTAGCTGTTTAAATACTAGTTTGTTTATTTTTATTTTTATTTTTATTTATTTATAAATTCAAAACATTACAAATATTGGCCTCGATAAGTTAACTACTTATCATCGAGGTCCAAATCTAACAAAATTTAACAACAATTTAGTACATATTTTCCTAAAACTAATGTGGTGTGGCAAAAGGCTGCCTATCAATACTACAAAATGGCAAAATGCAATTACATGTATTTCTTAAAACACCCTCCCAGCATCAATACAAAATATTTTCAGAGTTTTAGAGTGATAGCACTGCTCCCCCCACCAAATCGGAGAAAGCTCGTCGCGCCACAGCTGCCAGCTGTTTCTTGAATGAAATATGAAGACTTACAGAACATACAACATGAAATTGAAAAATTACTAAAAAACTGGGATTAAAACTTATCATATTGGAAATCTTAAATAAATACTGATCCTATCCATATTTTGAATGTTCATTGTGTATATGTGTGTAACATGTAATCAGTGTGGTTGTTTGACAATGTAAATGTAATCTAAGTGGTGTAACAATACAAACCTAATGTCTGTGAAGATTCTTACTAACAAACTCGGTTTATGTGGGGACAGTTGATATTTATTATATTGAATTAATTTACAAATATCAATTACTTAAATATTTAATAGGCAAGTTATAGTATTAGTTATGATTTTAAGTATATTAATTGATGTGAAACATGTTTTTCTTTTTCTTAATAAATTTATGTGTCAGTTTTATAAAGAAAATCTTACAAGTAATACGTAAACGAAAATAATTCCCAAAGTTATCCATGCTATTCTTATCAAAATTCACCATCACCAGCTATTGTATTTTGTTTCGATACGATGGGTTTATTTTGTTAATTTATGAAATGTAAAATACTCTTTCCAAATACGTTTATTCTTTTATATACGATGAACTTATAAATTTATTTTAGACAGAATTCCTTCAAAGTTACACATTTGTGTTACTTTGCTTAGAATGCTCCCTTAGACCCATAGTTTTCCAAACACTTTTACTCTGATCTGGAAGTGAAATTCAGATTATAACGGTGCAACGATCGTGTAAGGAGAAATAACGGTAGTTGTGCTGATATCTCAAATCAGACCCCGCTGATTATCAGACCCAACCACACGTGGGGCGGCCGTAGCGTCGCTTCAGCGCCACCTCATGATAAAAAACACAACAATACATAAAAAGATTAGAAAATGTATATACTGGAAATTATAAACAGTCCTTAAAAGTAACTCTTTTATTAAAATTATTCTATATCAGAAACGAACAAATGTTATTTATATTAACAGGATGATGTTTTTGGTTTAAATGGTTTGAAATTTAATCATCATCTGCCATCCATTATTACCACACTAGGTATTTATTATATTATCTAATATAATCTAATAATCTAATATAATCTAATAACTTTTTATGCAGATTTATCACTGAATTTTTTAGTTGATTTTTTATTTAGTTTATTATTGAATATATATTTATTATGGCTATCTAATTGTTATTATGAATCTTAATAAATATATCGAAATATGATCGTATTGTTAATATTTAGATTTTGATATTATTTCTAAACTTTGATCGAATGAATTCTTATTTAAAGATTTCTGTAGTCCTACGTTCGAAAAAATATGATATTTTTCCATCTATTTTAAGTTGTTTTATTTGGTATGTAGTACTTTATTTAAAAAGCCAAGATGAAAGGTGAAACAAGTTAATGGTAAATAATCTATAAAAGAGAAGAAGCTGGGTCTATTTATATTTGCAATTGGACGTACTAAGTGAGTTAGTTCAGTAATGTGTTTAAGGAGTAAAGGGAAACAGTTGGTTTCTTCAAAGCGACTTCCTTATTTCATTTATTACTTTTGAAAAAAAAACACTGCTTTTCATGAAGGCAGATTGTATATTATTCCATTTGTATGAAAAAAACTTATTATGAATCATAAAAATCAATACGGTATTATCAGGGATAAACTGGACTTTTCTCCATTTTAACTATGAACATTGAAAAAAAAAAGAAAATAATTTCAATGGGCTGAAATAGGTTTAAAATTTGAATCAAAACTAGTAAACTACTGTTTTATATGTGGCAGTCCAAAACTACATATCTCGTTTCTGTTTAATTTACTGAAATAATATTAGACACCGTAAAAACCCTGAGCATTATATTTTACACTACGAATGAAGCCCTTTATTTCTAACATTAAGTTCAGTAATCAAGCATATTATTAACAATAAATCAATAGTCAAACCATTCTAAAAATTCGATACAGTTCTTAGGATTTATTTTTGTTATATATAACAAATTATTAATATAACTAAATATTTTATTTTTTTTACAATAGAAAAACAAAACTTAAATTTAAAAAAGGACTATATAAAAATAAATAAGTAAATGTATTGTATAAAAGTTAACAACTTAATTTGAACGGTACAAAAATTATTGAATTTAAAAATATTTTAAACAACTTAACTAATTTAAAATATGTTTATTTTTTATTTAATCTGGTTATTTATCATGGATCCGAAACTATTGACATATCCAACAACACCAACATGATCACCCAAGTGTCACGTGTCGGATGATATCACGTGACTCACGCCACGTGACCTTGGCATTGTCATGCACCCTGTCACTCATACGGATTGTCACGTGTAAGTTTATATTATTTCCAGTCTTGCTAACATAGTTCGTATCGTTCCTATTCCCTTACTTTGTTCCAGAAATATTTTAAATATCTTACAACTTTTATTAATTTCCTATATTCACCAGTTATAGGGGTTTTTTTTTTTTTTTTTTTTTTTTTTTTTTTTAATTATATGTTTATAAATTTATTTGTTCTACTCATAATAATAAAATAGATAATTCAGAAGATTTTATTTTAGAGTTACAATTTATGATTTAATTACACAAACAACAAGTTTATGTTTAAGCTTTTTTAAATAAAATTACTATGAGTGTATACTGTCATATTTATTTGATTTTTTAAATTGATCCATCTCACTATCTGTGAATTTTCTATGGTTTTTATAGATTATATAACTTATTATTTACGCCTTTCATTGCCTTTAAAATTTAACTTTAGAAGATAACGCAGCACTTATAACATACTTAATAATACTACTTCGGATTATATGCACCTCGTTTTACTGTCCGTATAGACGAGTTAGCTGAGGAAACGAGTTCGCATCTTGAAGGTGAGTTAGTGAAAGAGTTATGCCAATATATATCACACGGTTAAAAATTATTCATTAAATAACTGTCTATATATCTAAAAAAGTTTGTTATAAAATTAAAAATTATATTACCTTTACTAAAGCTATATAAATAGGTTTTACAACATATTTGAACATAGTTTGCACATAACTCATTGGTGTAAGAAAAACATGAGTTACTTGAAATACTATAACATTTTAAGTTATAATTTTCCATATAAAAAAGAAAAATAATTTCTTTGGAGTGATGTAAAATTTGTACACTTTTAGAGGCCAGCAAATGACGTCATCCCCTGCGGCCCGCAGTAAACATTTTACGACTTTGTGTTCATTTCCAGATGTCTGAATAATTTGGGGTGGAATAAATTAACTATCGACTTAAAGTGAGCCAGTGCAACATAAAAAATAAAACACAGGTGTCAATACAATCTAATAAACCTTTGCGAAAACCTTATTATTTTCACCTCTTAATCATTTTGTAAATTAATAAAAGTAATCTAAGTAGAACCCAAGTAAAAAACGATTATAATTTTACTAAATTACCTCAGAATTCATTTATATTTAAATTTATAATCAAAACGTTATACTCGTAAGTATATGTACAATCTATTTTAAAAAGTAAGCTTACAACAAAACGAATTTCATATTCAATATGAAAAAAATAAAACATTAAAACGTATTACAAATTAAGAGGAACTGCTGTTTCGTTCAGCGAGTAAGCTAGAGAATGCTGTTTTTATAGGTTTCCTACCGAAAGTCTCAATATTTTTTCAATCCTAAGGTCTATTGAGTAAAGGCCACATTATTTTCCAATAACTTTTAACTCTTGGCCATTGTAGCTTAAAACTACGAATTGAGCCAATGCTTTAAACTCGTTCTGAGCCATTTTGTATTATTCATATTGTGTATTATTATTTGTTCAATGGTTAAATGTTAAATAATTTAGAAAGTTATTAAAAACACTCTTGGTCATTTTCATACTATTTTTACGATAGCTAACTAAAGTCATTATCGTTTTATGTTTTTCTCAAAAGTTATATTTCTATAATTTATCAATGGTTGTATATTAAATTTTTATGACATTAAAACAAAAAATAATATTGTGTTACACTACTGCACACTACGATAAATGTTAGATACAAACTGTTAATTATTTGAAAGCCTTAAACCAAAACCCCATTAGATGAAGTAACAAGCTATGTTTGCTGGTTATCCCTCCATAAACTCGGGGGCCATAAAATGTTTACTGTTTGGATCTAGAGCGATCAGACCTGAGCTTTACAGGCTTGGTGGACAGATTTCCCCCAACACTTCTCGTTGGTTATTTGAAAGCTTACCCATATCAAAAGGAAATGCAATTAATTGCATTTTAATTGCATTTTTCATTACACAAATACACTTAAAATGCCTTTCGTGAATTGCATTTTACTAAATGAAATTAAAATGCAATTAAATGCAATTAAAATATATTGTTAATGCATTTTTGGAGCATTTTAAATTCAATTATTAAGCATTTTCCTAAATGTTTTAAAATCGTATTTAAAATGTATTTTTCTAAATGCATTTATTGAAATGCAATTTAATTGTGATTAAAATGCAATAATAACACATTTTGAACGCATTTTAAAAATATTTTAAAATGCAATTATTTAGCATTTTCTAAAATGTATTAAAATAACATTTTAAATTTATTTTGCAAAATGCATTTGTCTAAATGAAATTTAAATGTGATTAAAATGCAATCAAAATACATTTTAAACGCATTTTTAGAGCATTTTAAATGCAATTATTTAGCATTTTCTAAAATGTATTAGAATTACATTTTAAATGCATTTTGCGAAATGTATTTCACTAAATGCAATTTAAATGTGATTTAAATGCAACTAGAATACATTTTAAATGCAATTTTAGAGCATTTTAAATGCCTTCTTAGATAATTTTAAATGCATTTTATTAGCATTTTCAAAATGTATTAAAATTTCATTTAGAATGCATTTTGCGAAACGCATTTATACTTACAGACTCATTCTTATGTAAACGTTAATTTTTTTAAAAAAGCAAAAAAAGCAAATTCAGTGTGCAGATTCCTTGGCTAAAAATAGGAACATTAAATATATTTATGCTTATCACCAGACAAAGATTTGTTGTCCTTAACTCTTCAAATATTCATGAATTACCCTTGAAAACTAAATTTAGTTCTCAATTTATTTTAAATTATAAGTTGAGATAAAAGTAACAACTCCGTATAGTATAATTTAATAAGTTATAAACTTAATGAGGGATGACCTTCCTTCAGAAGGGTTGGGGTTGTCCCCTCATGGGTATTGCCACTCCTGGCAGTATCAGTGAGCAACAGCGGCAATACTTCAATTGCTACAGATGCTCATTGAGACTGCTAGGAAGTGTAAATCTATGTCCATGGATTTCGCCCATGGATATTACCGTGGCTGCCACCACCAACTGGCAATACTTTAATATTTTAAAGTTGAATAGTCATTTAAATGCTATGATTTGAATCTATATAAAATATAATTAAAATGCCATTAAATTGCAATTCAAATGAAATTAAAATGCATTTAAAATGTGATTAAAATGCAATTCTAATCCATTTTAAATGCATTTAAAATGCTATAAAGATGCATATAAAATGCGATTAAAATACATTTAAAATGTGATTAAAATGCATTTTAAAATGCGATTAAAATGTATTAAAATTGCATTTAATTGGGCCAAAATTTGTATATTTCAAATGCCATTAATTGTATTTTAAAATATTATTAAAATATGATTAATTGCATTACAAAATGCAATTTAAGTGTAATTAATTGCATTTTTAGAAATGCAATTAATTGCATATTTTTTGATATGGGTATGATTTGGAAAAACCCGAATATTGAAGAAAAAATTTTGAGATTAATACAAAATATAAGAAAAATCTTGCAGAGATGTAAGGAAATATGGAATTTAGGATTAGAAATAAAGATAGACTCCCTAAAACGTTTCTGTGTTTGTAACTTTTAGGATGAATACCTTAAGAGTCTTAAAAATAATAATAATAAATTAATCAATAAAACATCACCTGAAAAACATTCCTCAGAATTTTCCTGTTTTCTTTTGTTTTTGTATATTTATTTATTTAATATTTGATTCTACAAATTTTGGAGTTTGTTAGATTATGTGTGTAATATAAAAGAGAAAATAAATCTAATTATTAAAAGTGAAGAAAATTTAGTGTTTTTTAACAGCACTGCCACTTACATTTTCACTTTTTTCGAATTTTAAAAGTATGGAGCTTTAATTTAACTAAATGATTATCGAGTCTTGAGAAAATCATTTTAAAAATGGCGAACAAAGCAGGTGGATGTGACACCATGTTTTTTAAAAAGTCATTTGGCTTGCATATAACTAGCTACTATATTACTCCATAAGTGAAGGACACTTAAAGAGCTCGTACTTTAGAGAAAATTGTATCATGAGTCTTGTTTTGGTCCATTAGTTATTATTTTTTTTTTCTATTATTTAATTGTGTATACAATATTATTCTAAGCTATAACATTTAATATGATTTGAACCACGTTTATAAAGATTATTTTAACTTACACTCAGTAGTATGGAAAAATATGATCCTTTCTTTTTCTACAGTAGGGTTATTCTACCTTTTTAATAGAAGACTGTAAATATATTTTCAGGCTTCAATAAAAAGCCGTTTTATTTTCATCTCCATATGACATGAAGTGTTGAGTGATAATACATATCACTAGATTTTTAAGCGGTAAAATCTAATTCCTCTCAACCTAACGCAGTGTCAGCTCCGTATCACGCCACATCGCATGGAGTGCCTTCGGCTTGTAGTCAGCTTTTATAACGGCAATTGCATTTTACGAACTAGGCTTATGTTTCAACACATGCATGCAGCACGAGGGTCAATATTCGTGTTGTTAATTTTATTTTTATTCAAAGAGTATATTTAACCAGTATTATTGGATTTGGAAGAGAGATTAGTTATAAAGATGTTAAAAGTACAGTAAATTACAAGTACGCAAATTTTTTTGTTATTGAATTATTTTTTGTTATTGAATTTTAATTGCTGACCCAACCTTAGCAGTAAGTGGTATGAATCTTCCTCGGAAGCAGTGGACCGTTCTCAATCGATTCCGTACTGGTGTGGGAAGATGTAATTATTGGAAGTACAAATGGGGAATGACAAAAGACCAGTCATGCCGCTGTGGAGCGGACCCATATCAAAAGGAAATGCAATTAATTGCATTTTAATTGCATTTTTCATTACACAAATACACTTAAAATGCCTTTCGTAAATTGCATTTGGCTAAATGCAATTAAAATGCAATTAAAATATATTGTTAATGCATTTTTGGAGCATTTTAAATTCAATTATTAAGCATTTTCCTAAATGTTTTAAAATCGTATTTAAAATACATTTTACTAAATGCATTTATTGAAATGCAATTTAATTGTGATTAAAATGCAATAATAACACATTTTGAACGCATTTTTAAAATATTTTAAAATGCAATTATTTAGCATTTTCTAAAATGTATCAAAATTACATTTTAAATTTATTTTGCGAAATGCATTTGTCTAAATGAAATTTAAATGTGATTAAAATGCAATAAAAATACATTTTAAACGCATTTTAGAGCATTTTAAATGCAATTATTTAGCATTTTCTAAAATGTACTAGAATTACATTTTAAATGCATTTTGCGAAATGTATTTCACTAAATGCAATTGAAATGTGATTTAAATGCAACTAGAATACATTTTTAATGCAATCTTAGAGCATTTTAAATGCATTTAATTAGCATTTTCAAAATGTATTTAAATTTCATTTAGAATGCATTTTGCGAAGCGCATTTATACTTACAGACTCATTCTTACATAAACGCTAATTTGTTAAAACAGCAAAAAAAGCTAATTCGGTGTGCAGATTCCTTGGCTAAAAATAGGAACATTAAATATATCTATGCTTATCACCACACAAAGATTTGTTGTCCTTAACTCTTCAAATATTCATGAATTACCCTTGAAAACTAAATTTAGTTCTCAGTTTATTTTAAATTATAAGTTGATATAAAAGTAAGAACTTCGTATAGTATAAATTTAATAATTTATAAACTTAATGAGGGATGACCTTCCTTTAGAAGGGTTGTGGTTGTCTTCTCATGGGTATTGCCACTCCTGGCAGTATCAGTGAGCAACTTCGGCAATACTTCAAGTGCTACCGTTGTTCATTGAGACTGCTAGGAAATGTAAATCTATGTCCATCGATTTTGCCCATGGATGTTACCATGGCTGCCACCACTAACTGGCAATACTTTAATATTTTCATGTTTAATAGTCATTTAAATGCTGTGATTTGAATCTATACAAAATATAATTAAAATGTCATTAAATTGTAATTTAAATAAAATTAAAATGCTTCAAAATTGTGATTAAAATGCAATTTTAATCCATTTTAAATGCATTTAAAATGCGGTAAAGATGCATCTAAAATGCGATTAAAATGCATTTAAAATGTAATTAAAATGCATTTTAAAATGCGATTAAAATACATTTTAAAATGCGATTAAAATGTATTAAAATTGCATTTAATTGGGCCAAAATTTGTATATTTCAAATGCAATTAATTGCATTTTAAAATATCATTAAAATATGATTAATTGCATTACAAAATGCAATTTAAGTGTAATTAATTGCATTTTTAGAAATGCAATTAATTGCATATTTTTTGATATGGGGAGTTGCAGACTATGACTCACATAGTCAATGAGTGCCCTTTGAGTGCTTTCCCCGAAGGATTGATTGGGCTGCATCGTGCAAGTGAAGCTGGGCTGCAATGGCTTAGCGCCCTGGATTTAGCTTTGTAAAGAGAGATCATAACTTTATGTTTTTAGTTTAGTTTTTAAATTTTTTGACGCAGGTGCTAAGCACCTCAGAGAATGTATCTGAAGTTGGTGGCTGGCTATTAATGCCATACGATATATATATATATATATATATATATATTGAATTAAGAATAATTATTGTTAAATCCAAATGCGATATTGCGTTTGTAAATAAACCTAAAATAATTATAGTACCATAATTATATTTATTTGTTATTTATTTGTTATGTCCTATTTGTAACATGTACTTCTATTTAATCATTAATTTTATTAAATAAAGCTATGTCAAGTTTTAACGCAGATGCAAAATAATAATATAGAATTCTTACGATATCAAATTATTATCATTTATTAACGAACGTTTGTTCACTTTGTTGTGTATTCCGTAATTTATAAGGTTTTGGATTTTTTTTATTTGAAGATTATGAAATTGCTAACACTTTATGAAATTAAGTGAGGGTATTGTTTATTTTTCATACTTATTTAATTCCAAGAAGTATTTTGCCAAAAAAAATGTTGACATAAAATGTTGAGATATTCAGTTATGATAAGGTTATTCTTAAAATCCTTTTTTTATTATTTTTAATGGCTTCACATTAAGGAATAAATAGTCCAGATTGTCAACTATTCGTCAGGTGTAGATAGTTAGTTCCATAAACACCAGAAACATGTTATGTTAATGTTTGATATATTCATCGGATAAAATATTAATCAAAAGAGGTTGACTTAACGATAAAATATTTTTAATCTCTTCATGTAATATTGGTAATACATTTATATGAAGTCGTTTGAAAGGTGCCATATAGTAAAAACATTACTATATTTAATTTTTGTTATTGTTTATGCAGGGTGTCCCTGAAATGTCCTAAAACACATAGACAGTCTTGGTTATGTTAGTAATATGTTAAACTTAATTATTCGTTTCAATTTGTGAATAGTTAAATTAGTGATAAAATTAATCAGAAATGAAAAACAAACGTCTACAACCCTCAAACATATATTTACATTTACACTTATACTGCAAAGAATACAGATGGTAAATATATGAAAAGATAGATAGTGGCAATCGATTTCGACCGGACACACCGATCATCATCAGGCCCAAAGAGATAATTTACATTTACATCAATTCTCTCTTTGGGCCTGATGATGATCGTGTGTCCGGTCGAAATCGATTGCCACTATCTATCTCTTCATATATTTACCGTCTGTATTCTGTGCAGTATAAGTGTAAATATGTTTTTGAGTGCTGTAGACGTTTGTTTGTCATCTCTGATTACAAACAACACTTGTCACTTGTCATTGTTAATTTATTTAATTGTTAGTATTATTTTCATTGCTACACCAATTTGTCATTGTTATTTATTAAATGTCAATTGTATCATTTTGTATTCTTTCAAATGTATTTCGTTTCAATAATATTTAAGTAATTTTTGAAGTCGTTAAATTCTATTGTATTTATTTATTTATTTTCCACAGCAAACACCATTTACAATATTATTTTATAAACTAAGTTACAATAAAGAATTAAACTTGCTAAAGGCGCAACAGATCATACAATGTTTGAGAACGAAAAAACTCTAAGACATATCAAAAGTTCAATACACAATACATAACAGTAAATAAAAGCAATGACTGAGAAAGTGCACACAATACAATATTTTACAATTCAGAATTCCTAGGCCTAAAAATTGGCAATAAATATGACAATAACAACAACAATAAATTAACAATAAATACAACCATAAATTAACAATAACAAGAATAAATATGTATGTATTGTATTATGGTATTGTTGGTATTGTTAGTATTATGGAATCATTTTGTCATCTTTTTTGCAGCTCTTGCTGTGATACCATTCAGTCGTATTATTTAGTTGGTCTAGTTAATTAGTTAGTTTGCCATAAACGATGTTATAATTGCACTATAATTTACACAAATAATAGACGAGTTTATATAAAAAAGAGTTGATTTTTCTATAGAAAAACTCTTATATATCTGAAAATTAATTCAAATCTTTAATGATAACTAAGTTGGTCTATTTCAATGCAGTTTTGGTCAGTTCCATCGAGGTGGCGGCCCCGGCAGCCAATCAAGCGAGGGCTGGGTATCACGTGACTCACGCCATGTTGTGGACGGCTCGGCGTCTGCGGCCTTGTCAACCTGTCAGTCATGGTGGACCCGCCACGCCGCCGGTGAAGAGTGTAAACGGCTTCTCATGCTGTGATTTTATTATTTTATTCTGAAGCATTCGCATTTAAATATGTAAATAAAGTCTAAAGCATAACGTTTATATTTTAATAGGTCTATTATTGTTGAAATATCAGTAAAAGGATGGGGCCTATGAATGTGTATTTGTTTTCATTGATCAGTTATTAAATGTTTAAATGGTATAAACGATATGATTTGCCTCTATCTGTACATGTTTAAAATAAAATGTTCAAAATATATAACATGAATACCGAAATTATTAGAAATTATAAGATAATGAATGAAGTGATATAAAGTAAAGGAAGGATTCGACTTTGTATTCGAATTCATTTATTTAAACTTCGAATCTAAACTTTTAGTTAAGATTTATTTCTAAATAAAACAATGATACATAAGAATAATAAAATCTAGTTTACTATCTTAAGTGTAACTTTTTTATAATTTTAATTATGTTAAAAAAACTAATTAATACATTGATTAGGGAATTCTTATTAGCCACCTTATGTTTAACTTACTTACTTACTTATCCTTTGGGCCACGTAGACTCCAAGGCAGAGTATGTGGCGAGTCGTACTTCTACTTCCTCTTCATTTAATTAATTGTTTATATTTCTTTTCCTTTCTTCATTCTTACTTTACATAGTGACTTATTTGACTCACTACTTCACCAGATAAAATTTACAATCACTTACTACTAATTACTCAGTTGGCAGGCTATAATAGCATTTGTCAATAAGGTGCTGTTTAAGCTTAACATTAAACTTTTTTAAGCTATTTATGTTTTTTAAGGTCTTCTGGTAGTTGTTGAAAAAATTTCCTTCCCGTGTATTCTGGTTTGGTTTCCGAGAGACGAAGTCGATGAGAGATGGCAAATCTATTTCTGTGTCTAGTATTGTATTGGTGGACAGGCATGTGGAACAGGTTCTGGATTTTAACTAAAACTACGGTTTCCCATACATAAATAATTGGTACTGTTAAAATTTGGTATTTTTTTAAATGTGGAGCATTTTTTGTAGTATAAGTTTAAGCCAGATAACCTTATATTTTATATTACACAAAATAAACATCGGGGGAGTTTATAAGAAATTCTTCATAAAGGGATGTCTCCAAAGTATGTATTCAGACTCGTAGTTTAATCAGTTTATTCTTTGTTAATTTTTTTACGCTTAAGCTAAATTAATCTTGATTTGGCTTAGGTATTAATTTAAGGAATTTATGTAAACACTGGAAATTCATCACTGGAGTCAACCAGTGTTATTAACCAGCTACTTGGAGGTCACGAATTGTGGATAGTTGTAAGCGATGGCTTGTGGATGCGATATTCCCTCTTGGGGATTAACGTCCGCACTAGTGAATACTAGTTCATCCACAAAGACCATCCTCATAATTAGACCAATTCATATATATGAGGTTGAAATTGTGGTTTGGATCCCACGTTAAACTGTAGGTCCCTGGATACCATTGTCTGTTGGGCTATTAACAGCCCAACCTAAGTAACAACAGTCCTGCCTAAGTAGAATGACGGCCTTAATCAGTAACAAGACTACAAGATCGCGCCACAATCATCCTACACTCATCTCTCATTCATATTCAGGTTAAAATACCCACTATGTGAGGTCCCTGTCTCAAATGAAGCATGTTGATTCACACCAACTAGACATTCTGCATGTTGTACTAAGGTTAATGATTTGTTGCCAACCCACCATATTGTTTTGTTGTTCCATATTTATAGTATTTATAGTAGTGTATTGTAGTATTATATTTATATTCATTATTGTAAATTTGCGTATGCCGTTTGTAAGTATAAATAAATAAATAAATAGTGATTTAAAGATAAGCAAAGGTTAACATGTATATGCAATGTCACAAGCCTGATTTTAAATAAATTTTCGAAACGAAAATGACAAGTGATCAAACTATTGATTGGTATCATGTTATTAAAATTTGAATTTCGATATGTCCCGCCATATTTGACCTTAAGAGACAGTATTTATGTATGAAATACGGATCTCAATGTTTAAATTTATCAATTGTTCCAAGGCAGGAAAGAATAAATTCTAAACACCAAGAAGGCAATACAAGCATATTTAAAGCCCATAGAAATTCTACAATAAGTAAAATTTAAGTAGATATTTGCGATTTAAACATACAATAATCAGCACTTTGTTATCAATAACAAACGCAAGTACAAACAAACTTCAATATCAATAACAAACTTCAAGTATCAATAACAAACTTTAAGTACAGAGGTCTGAAACAAACTCTTTTTTCAAACATCGTTTGAAAAAGACACATAATTTGGATTGCCTTATCTATTTAGGCTTGTGTCGACAGTTTTTGTAGGTTCTCTTTGCGAACAAAGTTTACCGACTCAATGTGGATTTATACTTTAGCTTTTTTACTACACTTGATGGGTTTTTCTCATTTCAGTGTTATTTACTCGTAAATTATAAACTATTATTGTATACTATTTACAAGGCCCAATGTAAAGAGTTATTATTTTTATTCATTATTTATTTTTATAATTTAAGATTTGCTGATAGCTTTTGTCAACAACGTTTTTTTTTTTTAACTGTCAAGTACATGAACACTGCAAAACTGTACAGCTAACATTGAATTTCGCTTAAATTGCCTATTTGTAATTACAATACTCAAAAATTAAACTATAAATGTAGAATTGGGCTTTATTAATTCCTTAGCCTATTCAAACACAGGAAAAATAAATATAAATTCTTAACAAATAAATTGAAAGCCATTAGAATATGTCTGAAAATCGAGGTCTTTTAAATAGATTGATTAATAAAGTATGTGTACATTATTTAATCCAGGCACTAGCAGGTGTGTTTGTTCCCCCCTTTCCCTCAGCCACTTAATTAGATTCGTCACCATCATTGCCCGCCTCTGATCCACCTGGGATCTGCTCATGTCATTAGACTGACGTTCAGGTTTAGATTGCACATAAAACAAAATTTAAATACACCAAAATTTAAATACACCAGTTATTATCAAAAAGACGAATAAAAATAAATCTTATAAAATATAAGAGAATGTTCATCGTCGTTTAGTCTTTGTTTTAGGATTTAATCCTTTGGTTTGGAGGGACCGTGAATCCTATCATTCTGTTCCTTTTGGCCTTATAATATTTGAAACCATTTGCTAGTTATGGGATAACCGACTACTCTCACTAAACGGTTTTTCACCCAGTGGTTTTAGGGTTCATCAAGTTGTTTTAGCCTGAATGATTCACCTGAACCAGAACCAGTCGGAAGAGCTCGATGTGTATTTCTAGTGTAGGTTGAGAATTACCAGTTGCTTTAGCCTGTAAGACTAATGTGAACTAGAACTAGGTAAAAGACCCTGGTGCGTTCGTTCAGTTTATTACGTGTGTTTGCACAGGGGTTTTTGGTTATACAAGTAACCCCCTATTTTTTCCATGATAAAAACTTTTGTGTATCATAGACTAAATATATCAAAAGCATAGGCCCTTGTATAAACGGTGCAGATGAATCAGAATCACCGATCGGTTCAGGTTCAAACCGCAGTTAATCAGTTTCCTCAAATGAATAAATTATTATCATTGTGTAAAATGGTTAAGCAATATACTAAATGCCAATTTTTGTAAAAATTTTTATGTAAACCAAATATAATTATCTTATGACATAAGAAAGGGAGAAAGTATGTGTCACTACAATAACGCCAAAGACGTTCTAGTTTTCAGGCTGTTCAGGAAATTCACCCAACCGACAAAAAGAAAAAGAACTGGGTGAATGGGTTGTTGAGCAGGAATCAGGTGGATCAGGGTTCCACTTGGGATAATCCCATAACTTGAAGATGATTATATTATTTTGTGAAAATTTCTGAAAAGTAATTAATAACTTATTTAAATAAAAGTAAACTAATATTTTAAATAATATACAATGTTAATCTATAATTTATTTTAATTATAAAATCAGTTAAATAAATTGCAAAAAAATATTTTTTTTTCAACTTTTGCTATATTAAATTGTTGTTGTGAAATACCAATACGCTTTCAAAAATATAAACCGTTTGAACTTAAGCTATGTGTAGAGCATTTTTAAAGTGTTACTTATACTAAATGAAATATATCAAAACAAATCTTAGATCCCTTTATAAAACGGAGTTGCCCTTCAAAGTAAACAAGGCCTATGCAACAATATTGCAGGTTATAAAGAAGATATGTTTTCTCAAGAGGGTATAACTTGACTTAAGCACGACATCAACTCCAAAGAAACAGAGAGATAAAATTTTACGATCCAACAACAGCCTTTGTAAAGAATAAAAACATGTCACGTGCATATGTATTTTGTTCTCTTTGTAGTAATTTTCGTCCTTCTTGTTAAATTTCCAATTATTTTTGCAGCAATAGAACGAAATAATATAATCATGTTTTTTTTTTTTTACTACAACCCAAACTATAAACAATTTTACAATGGTCTTTTAAATTATTCAAAACATGATATATGGGAATACCATTCCAGTGTGTACTTATCTTTTTATTATGGCATTGCCTCTTCAAAACTCTGCATTTATGGGGTTATGTTAGAATTCCCTCTTTAAAACCAAATTCATCTAGGTTTTTTTTTCATAAAAAAGCTCGTTTTCGTCCACATTTGTTTCATTCTTTATTATACTTAGTGAAATTAAAATGTGTGTTTCACAAAATATAAATTTATAATCTAAAAATTACAACATAGAACTTCGAATTAATTGACTTTTACAGTTCATTAATCTGTTAATAATTTTCGTAACGGCCTATTTTACTTTCGTATAACCCCAAAACTAGTAATAATTACAACTTTGTGTTTCTACAACAGTTTTTATTTAGCTTATTTAGCTTATTTTTATAGTTGAAGATTATAATCCACCAACAAGAGTCTAAGTTGGACTGGTGGTTATCATTAATTGTGGTGATGTCACAACTCAGACCCTGATTATCTGACGTGGACACACCTGAGACTATAGTAAGATGCACGAAAATAGTCCGATGGAAATTTTAACAGCTGTGTCCCCCTCACCCCCTCTCGCCCTGCAATGTTGTCATTTGTGGTTATGTTTACCATTTGTAATACTGTATAAAAATGTGTTTCAAAATGAATTTGGCAGCAATGTATCGTCTGTCATCGAACTATTTTCGTGAATCCTACTATAGCATTGTCGCCTCCTGGTTGGAAATAAGCAATAATAATCATGATAATAATCATAATAAAAATGAAGATAGTTTTAAATAAAATTTATATACACACATCTAATAAAAGATGCCGACGTTTTATCTGTATATGACACAAAGTGTCGAGTGGTGATGCATATCTGTACATAGTTAACCTGTAAAAATTAATTAAACCAAACTGAAGCAATGTAAGCTCATTGTCACGCCATATTGCATGGAGCACTCCTGCCTTGCTTTCGGCTTTAATAACGGCAGTAGCATTTTACAGCCCTGGGCTGTTCACATTACAACACGCAGGGATCCAGGATGGCTCATGTTGTTAAGTTTATATGATCCCGTTTAATTATAGGAACATAAAGATGAAAAAATTGATGACGGAAGTTAAGTAAACTAGTTAGGCACTATGTCAGATACAAATCTATGTATAAATATTTTAATATCATCCTAATTTCCCTCCTAATTTAATCGTACAACGTTGTCCTTAATGTAGTAAACATTTCAGTTAAATTGTTTTTCTTTGTAATAAATTGCTTATTTTTGACTATGTAATAATCGTACAATAAAACAATATAGTATATGTTAAAAAAAGAAATATTTAACTATTAATCAATATCTAAGTGATACACGGTCTATAATTGTATTACATTTGATTTAAATTATTACATTTATAAAATTATTTTTGCTAGATTTCCCAGAAGTAAGAGTATTTTTTTATTAATTTTAAAACACAATTATTGTAAGTTAAATGAACTTAATATTTTGATGGTAAATATGTATTAAAGTAAATACGCTAATTACTAAATAATATTACAAGCGCTTTTGAAATATAAAACAGTATTTATCTCACAGTGTGATAATCATAAACCTAGTAGAGAAACCTCAACATGATTGGCCGTCAGCATCAGGTGCGGTCTGCTGCAGGCAATCAGGTTGTAGCTGATGTCGGGCGTCATTTATAGTCTGACGAGCCTCGTTAGGTGATGATAAAAAAACCACTAGTAAAATAGTTGTTATGGGGAAATAGATTTTATTTTCATAAGTAACGCACTACGGTTGGCCACGTGTGCATTCTTTATCCTGGATCTAAAAAGTACGCCAACTTTTCTGTGGTCTTAAATTTTGGCACAATTTGTGTCGGACGTGAGCTGGTCGGTATAACACATATATAAGGTTATTTGAAAAAGTAAAAAAAAAAAAAAAAAAAAGAAAAAAAACTCTTTAAGATACTTGCATGACAGTTTAACTTCATATTTTGGAGGAAAATCTGACAAATGATGACATCATGTCTCACATCGTCTGACGATCACTTAGCTCAGGTAGTTTATATGGTCAGATGGTCAGTGAGTAAGTGATTAATTTGTAAAATGATCTAACCAACTATATTGCTATTACACATTCAACCATGAATAACGACTTAATAACACTCTATCAATAGTCTTAACAGGTATAATTCATATTCATTTTATCGTTTTAAACCTTTTATTTGGTTTCCTTTCAAGGTTCAATAAATGTGTGGAACAGGTAAAGGAAGGAAAAAAGAGTATCATACTTTACATCAAACTCATGATGAGTTTTAATATTGAAACAAGTATAAAATATAAAGTAGTAATGCAAGACAATGAATCTGTGGGGTCAAGTAAGAAACCCAACTCGCCACTCTGACTGGACGGATAATCAATGTTGTGCAACTGATTTACAACCGACACCACACTAATGACGGGAAACCTGCTGCTAACAGACAAATCATATTATGTATATTGGTATAAGAATAAGAATGTATGAATGTATGTATGTTACTTTGCTTAAAATGCTTTTTTATACTAATAGTTTTCCACTATTACTATTATCTGGTAGGAAAATTTAGATTCGGGACAATGCACGATCGTTGGTGGAACAACGTGGATCATTAGTTTTGCTGAGTCTCAAATCAGACCCCGCTGATTATCAGACCCAACCACACCTGGGGCGGCCGTAGCGTCGCGTCGGTGCCAACTTGTAGTAAAAAACATAAAGTTATATAAAGAAATAAGGTATCATAAACCGGAATTAAATAAGTACTCTTTAATACAATTTTAATAAAAAATCATTATATATCAGAAAAAACACTAAATTATATTTTTTATTTAATTAGTTTCCCATTAATTATCATCGATCACCCGTTATTACCATGCCATGTTTTTATTATATTATCTTATCTTTTTTTGTTGTTTTACAGTTTTATCACTGAATCTTTATTAATTTAGTTTCATCATTTAATATATTTTTTAATTGCTGCTAATTACTTTTAATCCAAAATGAACTGATTTCTTGGAATTAGCTAGTTGCATTTGTAATTTTAAATCAATAGATCGAAATATAATTGTAGTGTAAATGTTTAGATTTAGATTTGATTTCTAGACTTTGATGGAAAGAATTCTTGGTTTTTTGTGACGTATTTTTCCCTAGGTGTGAAACTTAGAGAAGGGTTACGCCTTAAGATGGTTTCCCGGATGAAAACTCTAGCTGGGTATCGTTCCCGGGCTCGAATTTTGAAAATTTCGTGAATTATTGAAAAGGTTTTGTAAATTGAAAAGCTTGGGTTTATAATGGGATTTACTTTAAAAGGGAAACGTAAACTCAGACACAGTAGGCCTAGTCACTTGGACTCAAGAATGGCTCTAAGCAATCATCACAGTTTACGTTGGGAAGGGTAAAAAGGTATGTATCGGGGTTTGGTATAGGTATAGTAAAAGAATTGATAGTGAAGAAAGGTTTAGGGGGTTAGTAGTTCGGGGTTAGTGTCCGTATTGCACGAACCGAGTCAGTATTCTCAAGAGTAGACGATTTCGTATCAGTAATAGAGAGAGAGAGAGAGAGAGAGAGAGAGAGAGTCTAAGTGGTCGGATTAATGAAGGTTAATCGGGTGTTAGTTGTGTTAGGTCCGTATCTCACGAACAAGAGAAGTAACTAAACAGTGTCCAGAGTTAGGTTAGGTTAGTTAGGTTAGGTCCGTATCTCACGAACAAAGTGAACAGAGAGATAGCCAAGAGTTAGGTTGAGTTAGCTTTGTTAGGTCCGTATTTCACGAACAAAGAGAATATAGAGAGAGTCGAGAGATCAGTCGGTTAGCGTTGTTAGGTCCGTATCTCACGAACAAAGTAAACAGAGAGATAGTCAAGAGTTAGGTTGAGTTAGCTTTGTCAGGTCCGTATTTCACGAACAAAGAGAATAAAGTTTCAAAAGTTAGATTGAGCTAATTTGTTAGGTCCGTATCTCACGAACAAAGAAAACAGAGAGATTCAAGAGATTAGGTCGAGCTAGTTTGGTTAGGTCCGTATTTCACGAACAAAGAGAATAGTTTTCAAGAGTTAGATTGAGTTGGTTTGGTTAGGTCCGTATCTCACGAACAAAGAAAATAGAGTTTCAAGAGTTAGATTGAGTTAGCGTTGTTAGGTCCGTATCTCACGAACAAAGAAAATAGAGTTTCAAGAGTTAGATTGAGTTAGCGTTGTTAGGTCCGTATTTCACGAACAAAGAGAATAGATTAACTAAATCCGGTAATACAGAATTAAATGTTAAATGAGAAAACAAGAGAAATATAGTTTTCTAGGAGTGAGGGAGAGTGTTTAAGTCACCAACTGGTATTTAACTATGGATAAATAATTGCAAAAGTAATTTTTGAGAGGAATGCACTTAGTGTAGTGGCAATGGAGTCAAAGCACAAATAAAACAGCAAACATAAAGCAAAACAACTACTATATTACATCAATCACCTTTTTACTAGGAAGTGGTTGTAATCTCATTTGGCAGTCAGTACCTCATAGGCAATAGATAAATAATTTTTAATTATCTAATAACATAGTCCTAAGAGTACCGTATTTCACAGAAATATACAATTGCTTTTATTGAAGACAAAAAAAATATGTTGTCCTAGAACCGGCAAATTGCACCTACTGCTGCCGTTTTCGGTCGCACAAAAAATAACTTTTCAAAATTGCTCTACGGTACCGTATGTCCACAGAGTTAATAATGAATTGCTTTATAATTATTGATCAGATTTATTTTGTGGACTTGGTTTGCATGGACCTGTAGAAACAAGTTACAAAAGGAGGTTTAATGAAAAAATTCTGAAAATCTGGCTTTATTCTAAACAAATAAATTTGTCCTAGCTGTCCGTATTCCACGAACCTGGTTCGTATTAAGAATATTACTACTCCGCGAGTTCGTAATACAAATAATTTACAATTCGGGTTTGCACAGACCTGCAAGGACAAGAAAGAACAAAGTGATTTTCACCAGTTTTACGTTAAAAATGATTTTATTCTTGATTCAAATTTACAAATTAATCCCTACCGTCCTGTATTTCACGGACTTTTCTGTATTAATTTAATTCTCACCACGTGAGTAATTAATTAATTAACGTACCGTGTTGGTACGGACTGGTAAAGACAAGTTTGCAAATAAAAAGTTTTAATAAATTCAAGAAAATAATAAATCAATCTTCGTTTAGAATATTTATCTTAAATCAATGGTTTTAATCGGAAATCGTTTACTAAAAAAAAATATATGTAATCGCTAATTGTAAGCACTAAAGTCGTAGATTCGGTCGAGTACTTACAAGTTGAGTCGAGACCTATTCGGGGTCTTGTTGAGTCGGGGAACTGTCGGTTCCACTCAGGCACGCTGGTTTTGTTAGGGCACCCTGTGCCAGTGCGCAGGCGCGCCTCTCCCCACCACCCTGGAGTGGGGATCGCTCATGTCGAGGGTCGGGCGGCCGGCCCGCGGCCGTGGCGCACCGCTGCAGCTATCAGCTGACGGGTACAAGGAGATAAGACGCCACAACAAAACTGCGTCTATCTCGTTCGTATATTCTTACCATGATTTAATACATTCATTCACTTGGGATTGACAGCAAGTTTTCTTGACAAATAAATTATTAAAACTTGATATTTTAAATATTCAAAATATTCTTGTTGATACTTTTTAATTTAATTTCTTTATACAAAATGTAATTGATCTTTGGAATAAATATTTAATTATTGTACTTTAAATATAATAAAAGTAATTGTTGAAGGTGATTGAATCTGGTTTGTTTGTTGCTTATATGGAGAGTGGAGAAAAAAAAATATTCATGGAAATTTGGCATCCCTTACATTTTAAAGTATTTCTTTAATTCTATGTTCAAAAACAATAACATTTTATTTGCATCTATTTTAAGCTGTTTTAAATGTATACAGTAATTGTAAAAACTAAACTAACATAGAAACATACGACATCATCTCAAGGAACGTTCCGACACTATATGAGTGATATGATAATTGGTAGTTTATTTAAATTGCTACGATAAAAGGTGACACATGTTGATGGTAAATATTTTATAGGAGAGTAGAAGATGGGTCTGTTTAAATTTGCAACTGGATGATCTAAGTAAGTTATTAGGGAAACCGTTGGTTTCTTCAAAGTGACTTCCTTGTTTCATTTCTTCCTTTGGAAAAAACGCCAATGAATATTATTCCACTTGTATTACATCAACTCTTTATTAATCATAAAAAACAATACGGTATTATCAGGGATAAATTGAACTTTTCTTTACTAAAACTAAGATCATCGTAAAATAAGGAAGAAATTTCAATTGGCTTAAAACAGTTTAAAATTTGACTTCAAACCGTTTGTACTATTATTTAATACGTGGCAGTGAGAGTTCCAAAATTACACATCCCGATTCTGTTTAATTGAATAAAAAAATCCTAGCCTCAGTAAACCCCCTGAGTGTTAGATTTTACGCTACGAATAAACCTTTTATTTGTAACATTAATTTCAAACAATATATCAATAGTCAAATAGTTTGAAACACTCGATAAAGTTATTAAGACTTATTTGTGTTATAGATGAAATTTATTTTATCTTTCTTTGATGGAAAAAAAGAAGGAGTTTAATTAAAACAAAATACTATAGAAAAATAAATAAATAAATGTCTTGAATAAAAGTTAAAAACTTAATTCAACTTAACTTGTACAATATTTAAAAAGTTATTGAATATACTAATATTTTAAACAACTTAACTTATCTAAATTAGGTTTTAATTAGATTTAATTTGGTAATTTATCATGGATCCGAAACTATTGACATATCCAACAACACCAACACGATCACCCAAGTGTCACGTGTCGTATGGGATCACGTGACCCACGCCACGTGACCTTGGCATCGCCATGCAGTCTGTCTCTCATACAGACTGTCACATGTTATTTTATAGTATTTTCAGTCTTTCTATCATAACCTGTATCGTTCCTATTCTAGGCTAACTATTTACAATAGTACTTGTAGAGACGAGTAGGCTGAGTGGACGAGCTCATCTTGAGGGTGAGTTAATGAAGCGAAAGAGCTAGTTTCGGAGGCGTGTGAGAGGACAAACGATCTCTTACTCGGGTAAGAAAGTGTTCTGAACGAGCTAATTCTAGAAAGAAATAAGTAGAGTGAACGTATCCTTTAAAGTATTACCATTGACTATGTACACTAACGTGAATAGACTTCTCATCCAATGCTTTTTATTTGATACCAAATCTTGGAAAGTCGAAAGTTCGTGTAGGTACTCAGCGCAAAATTCGCTGCAATCGATGTTGTTAATATTCAGCTGGATCTTCAGTGTTTTAAAAACGATAAACCAAAACATAAACACAAAACTCAGTAAAACAATGTTGTGGTAAACTGTTTTATTTATCATATGTCACTTTTACTTCATGTACGCCGCAGAAGATTGCACCACCGTCAATAGGTTTCAATTACTCTTATACTACGAGAAATCTCTTCACGTTAGTGTATATAGTCAAAGATATTACTATTAGAAATTCAAAAAATTTTATAAATAGACTTCTGAGGTGAAGCTCTGGTAAAAGTTATAATAATGTATTGTTATTGAATAACCGTGTACAAAATTAAGGTAAGAACCTGAAACACTGTATAGTCCATTTTGATGGGAGAGGTCCTGTGGAATATTTTTATGGATTTTTTACTATAATATCACTCTTTTTTAGTTATTTTACTCTAATAATTATACTCTACTTTGCTTCAGGATTTAGGTATTCCAATATTTTAAAAGTCTATATAGTAAGAATATAATAATTATTACTAGTTAATAATAGTAATAACTAGTTATTTATTTTTTTATAATTAAATGCATACCAGGCAAAATCTCAATTTAGCACAAATTTGTGCTAAATTAAAAATACAGTTAACAGTGCAAAAATGGAGTTTTAAGTTTAAGTTCAAGGTCACATCTAGCAGGTAACAGCACTACGGTGCACGATCGGTAAACCATTGTTACAATTTGATTAAAATCTTTTTTAACTACCTGCAAAAAAAATGACAGGAAAGTGTTAGGCCAATATGTACAACACAGTTAATAAGCATTCAGTGATTAATTATGTATAATGTATATGTCTAAAAACTCATTTAATTTTTACTAAAGCTATATAAATAGATCTTACAAATATTTTAAAATTTTGAAAACCACTCATATATAAACATATTTTGCAAATGATTCATTGGTGGTAATAAATGCATGAGTTGTTTAAATAATATTACATTAAAACTTACAATTTTCCATGTAAGCAAAATATTTTCTTCGGAGTGATGCACAACTTTTACGCTTGTAGACTCCAGCAAGTGACCCCTGTGACCCGCAGTAAATATTTTACGACTTTGTGTTCATTTACAGATGTCTGAATAATTTGGGACGGAATAAATTTTAACAAACTATCGACTTACAGTGATCCAGTGCAACATAAAAAGGAAAACACAGGTGTTAATACAATATGACGAAACGTTGCACAAAGTTTTAATAGAAATAATGATAAAACGCAATGGAAGTATCTTAACCCTTCTGTAAATTACTAGAAGGAATGTGAGCAGAACCTAAGTTAAAACCCGTATAGGAATCACTAAATTATTACAGAACTCGTTTACATTTAAATTTGTAATTAAGATGATATACAGTTTGGGTAAAATCTTTTTAAAACAGTAAGCTTAAAAAAAATTATATTTATCATAAAAACAAACATTATAGTTGTTAAGTATTTAACAATTAATTATAAAGTAAGACAAAATCATTTTACAATTCAAATTCAAACCACTGCCGCCTTGATCCAGCTGACAGGCATGACGCTCTTCCCTATTGGTGGGTTTTCGCCAAATATAGTTTTCCCTCTCCTCACGGAAAAACGTTACTGTTTGAGGAGTCCTTCTCCGGCGTCTCTCTCTCACGGTTGACTCTGTGCCGTTGTCGGTGTATTTCCGATTTTATTCTCTTATACCCTTATTTGGGTTCTAATAATTATAACTCTCTCTCTCTCTCGAACTCCTTAGTGAGCATTTTATTCTCTAAAATTATTGTATCGCTAAATATCTCTCTATTTGAACAGTAAAATAATTCCCTTTGTAAAGTGTTTTGCAGCAGTGTCAAGTGCAATTTTGGACCGGGCTTCCGCGATCGCGTACTTCAAGATTATCAGTAGGCCTATGCTGAACTTTGCTTCACGTGCGATCATAGCAAGATTTCCGTGTGCGTGAACGTGAGTGAGGACATACTTCGACCAGAAAGACAATCACTACTGTGGTCCCTTGTGGTGGCGGTTCCTTGGCGTCCATCAATCCAGGGCATGATGGCGTCACCGGCAGTGTCTTCTCCAAGCACTGAAAATATGGACCTCGGGGTGAGTTTCCCCCTCTTTTTATTTTAGTGTGTCAAAAATGGGCTTATTTATGTTAAACTAATTATTTTATGAACCCTACAAACGAGATAACCAAATTGTTTCTCCAAAAGTATCATTTTTACTCGAGAAATTAATCCAGGGTAATTTTTCTAACAAAACCAAAAATTCAATTAATCCAATTTACACCTCACTAATTAACATTTGGTCCTTCGAGCCGGATTTAATTGAATTCCAGTCCTTAAAACAAGCAGTTCAAACACCCTGGATATTCCCATGTGCAATATTGGCGGTAAAAGTTAGCGTCACTATCCGCCATTTTTGTAAGGTGTTCAATCATTACAGAGCATAGGTCACCCCTTACAGATAGGTCAAAATAGACTCGTCCACTTCCCGAAGACGCTCGCTGTATACGAGCGCTGTCTCTCTCTAACATTGTTGTATGCCCTCTCGCTCTAACATTTTTATGCGACGCTTCCATTATTGTCGCAAAACAGCACTCTGCGTATATCCTGTCAGCTGTGATCCCCAAAATAACACGACCCAGCTGATAGTTTGTTTGTCATTCTCTGGTCAAGTGTCACACTCTTGTTTATAGTTGCAATGTTAGCCTATTTTACTTTTAAAACATTTTGAAGTTGATATTTAGTCTTGACACTATTCTCACGACTCATTGTACTTGCAATTAAAATAATTATGTAATATTACATGTGAATATTTTCCTTAAACAATATTTGAGTTATAATAATTAGATATTTTCATTGTCTCTCTGTTAGTTGCCAATCGTATTTATGTGACAATTTTTTCATTGAAAATAATTACACAGCTAGTTTTAGCTAATTAATTAGCTCATTGTATCCAACAATTATTTATAATTAAGGGGTTTTATTGATTATATTTTATCCTAATTAGCTAGTTTACAGTTTTAAATTCTCTTTTATTCAATATAATCAATATCTGGTATTATAAAAGATTGTTTACTACTCATTTTTACAGTTACAATTCCTTTTTTTGACACTTTATGTTACATTTTCTCTTTGATTTTCCATTTGTATTTTTATATGAAGATAAGATGTATTGATACTCATTTTCAGTAAATGTGTAGGCTAATTAAGCACTTCAGCTCTGTTGTTACTCAATTTTTAATGGTAATTAAGGTGTTATTATTCGTATAGCTGCGTCATTTGTATTGTTCTGGACTATTTTATTTTGTAATCATGGCTAAGGTTTTAAAGTGGACTACCTACATTCGTTGTACTGAGTTAACGAAGAATCGTTTCAAGAAAATTAATGAAACGGTTGATGAAATCACCGCAAAAGGCGAACCGCCAACAATGGCTCAGCTACGTAATTTATCCGCTTTTGGTAAGGAACTTAGTCAAAAACGGGCTGATTATGACGGCAATGTGCATCGTGTTTTAGAAAATGAGGATGCAGATATGGATGTTCTCTCGAATGATCAGGATACAATTAATGACCTTTACGCCACTATTATGAGCAAGATCGAAGCTCTATCTCCAGTGGCCGAGCCTCAAACACCCTCATCAGTACATTCTTTAGAACCTCATGCCACTCAACCTCTCATGAGTGTAAGGCTACCCAAGCTTGAATTGAAACACTTCTCAGGGGATCCATTGTCTTGGATTTCATTTATAAATCTTTTTGACTCGACTATACATAGCAACCCTACTCTCAGCAATGTTGCTAAATTTCAATACTTATTGAGTGTACTCTCAGGCGAGCCTTTAAATTTAATAAGGTCACTCACACTCTCAGCAGCTAATTATGTTGTTGCCTATAAGCTGCTTCAAGATAGGTACCATTCACCTAGGAGACTAATCACATTGCATCTCAACCAGGTATTGGACCTACCGAATATCTCCGCCTCGTCACCCAAAAGTATGAGGGCTTTCGTGAACCTCTATCACGAAAATACTCAGGCGTTGAAGGCTCTTAATAGTGAGATAACTACTCAAAACCCTCTCCTCTCGGCTCTGATACTCCGAAAAATGGATAATGCATTGAGGCAACGCTTAGAAGTTTACCGATCTACTCGTGAAGAAGGCGAAACTCCTCACACTCTCCCGGAAGTAGCCGACATTATTAAATTTCTCAGTGAAGAATGCAACCATGTGGAGGATGCTAGTCTTCACAATCTCTCGGTTTCCACTAATAAACCACACTCAGGATCTACCTCGGCTCAACAAAAGTCAAATCAGGGCAAGCGAGTACATTTCCCCTCTCATCCCGTCTCTATGGTGGCCACATCCACCCCCCGCTCTCATTCGCCATCTATGGCATACTCTTGTTTTGTGTGCAAACAGGGGACCCATAAAGTATATGGTTGTCCAAAGTACTCTACTTTGACTCCTAACCAACGGTATAAACTGGTTAAAGAAGCCAAGCGATGCACTTCCTGTTTAGGAAATCATTCATTGCAGGAGTGCAAATCTCAGGCAACATGCCAAACATGTCGTGGGCGACATCACTCCTCTCTCCACTTCGAGAAATCAAAAAATAAATCTCAAAGTCCGAAAGCTTCTCGTCAAAATGAAGCCCCTCTCTCTCTTAAAACAGACGATTCCGCACAACATGAGGAAACCATCTCTGTTTCATCTGCTCAAACTCTTCCTCCCTCTCATTGCGGTAGAACAACCGTACTTCTTGGCACTACATTAGTAAAGTTGACAGCCCAGAATGGTGTCACGCACGTGTTCCGAGCACTGCTAGATAGCGGCAGCATGTGCGAGTTCATATCAGAAAAGGCAGCACAACTCTTGCTTGCCCCTCGCATTCATTCGAATCTCCAAGTAGTGGGACTCTCCCAGATGGCAGCCCACACTAAAGGATCTGTCATACTCAATATAGGAACTCTCTCAGGCAAGGAAATTGCCTCCCAGCATCAGGTCCATGTATTGGAAAAAATATCTGTAGACCTACCTAGGACTTCTATATCTGCAGATGTGTTAAAGCGTGTCAAGCCGTACACCCTTGCAGACCCCACATTCCATCTTCCGGGGCCTATAGACTTATTGATTGGTGGTTCTCTCTTGCCACGGATCTTGACAAATCAGTCACAATCATTGGGCCCCAATATGCCTCATGTGATGGGGACCCACTTCGGCTTTGTTATTATCGGTTCGGCGCCTTCCGCCCATCATAACCAACCTGCAAGTAACTTCTCAGTTTCTCTACTTGCTACCTCAGATGAACTCCATGCCTCACTCCAAAGATTTTGGCAATTGGAAGAACCTCCATTAGCCAATAAAAAGTCCACCGAAGAACAACAGTGTGACATGCACTTTGACTCCACTCATTCCCGACGTAATGACGGACGGTACGTTGTACAGCTTCCTTTTAAGGAAGGTCAACCTGAGCTTGGTAACTCACTCGTTGCTGCTGAACGCCGGTTCAATTCTCTTGAAAATAAATTCACTCGAAACCCTGAGTTCAAGTTGCTGTACTCGAAAGCGATGAGAGAGCACATAGACCAGGGTCACATGGTCAAAGTGACCGATTCGAATCTCCCCTCGCCACACTACTTTCTTCCTCACCATGGGGTACTCAAAGAAAACAGCAACTCTACCAAGTTAAGAATAGTCTATGATGCAAGCTGTAAAACTAGTTCTGGTAACTCGCTCAATGACACTCTCATGACCGGTCGTAAATTACAAACAGACATTTGTGATATCCTCATGCACTTTCGATCACATCGTTTTGTTTTTACATGTGATATACGACAAATGTATTTGCAAATTTTCGTAGAAGCCGAACATCAGAATTTTCAGCTCGTCCTATGGCGGGAAAACCCTACTGAACCAATGTCAGCTTACAAACTAACTCGGGTCACGTTTGGGATAAACAGTTCGCCATATTTGGCCATACGCACTCTCCATCAGCTGGCTAATGACGAGGGAAGTGCGTATCCGGAAGCTGCTGGTGTTGTACGATCACAAACTTATGTCGATGATGTAATTTCCGGAGCAGACACCATAGAAGAAGCCCTTAAACTACAGGAACAGTTGAAATTGCTCCTAGGAAAAGGTGGATTCGAATTGCGGAAGTGGGCCTCAAATTCTCAAGCACTTCTTCAAACACTCCCTCAAGACCATCTGGAGACCCCGGTGTTCTTACAAGAGGATCAAATGCCTCATTTTGCTGTCCTGGGCCTTCATTGGTCCCCGGAAAATGACTACTTTACATACTCTGTAAATATTCCTCATGGTACCCTCAATAAGCGCAATGTGCTGAGTGCCATTGCCAAGATATATGACCCCTGCGGGTTTCTCGCCCCATGTATCATGACTGCAAAATGCTTTATGCAGCTTTTATGGACCACTGGTCTAAAATGGGATGAGCCTCTTCCCGCCGACTTAGCTGATAAGTGGAATACCTTTACATCTAGTGTGAGTCATATCTCTAAAATTAAGATTCCTCGAGCTTTTATGCTCAGCTCCTCGAAGAACATTGAAGTTCACGGCTTTTCCGATGCCTCAGAGAGCGGATACGCAGCAGTGGTGTATTTCCGCAACCATCTTTCAAATGGCGAGGTGATAGTCCGCCAAGTGATTTCGAAAACTAGAGTTGCCCCCCTGAAAAGAGTGACTTTGCCCCGCCTCGAACTATGTGGAGCTCATCTATTAGCCCAATTGGTAGCACACGTTTTCGAAGTTTTTAAAGATCGTACAACCTTCTCAGCCACTCATCTCTGGTGTGACTCCTCTGTAGTCCTAACATGGCTGCAAACTCCCCCATACCGGCTAAAAACGTTTGTGGCTAACCGAGTCTCACAAACTCAGGAACTCATTCCAATGCACTGTTGGAGACATGTACAAAGTGCTCATAACCCGGCTGATTGTGCCTCTCGGGGAATTCTGGCCTCTGATCTTGTCGACCACCCACTCTGGTGGAATGGCCCCTCTTGGCTTCATCTAAATAAAATTGACTGGCCAACTCCGAAATTTTCGCCGGTAGATTTAAATAATACCGAAGAAATCAAACAAACCCCTCTAACCGTACTGACTGCAGTACAGCATCAAGAATGGGACCTACTCACCAAGTTTTCCTCGTGGACACGTCTACAAGCAGTTACTGCCTATGTTCAGCGTTTCATCCACAACTGTTGTAATTCATCCGAACCCTTCAAAGGACCACTAACTACCTCCGAGATCGCCCGAGCTCGCCTCAAGATCTTCAGTCTAGTACAACGCTCTGTGTTTGTTGAAGAAATCGAAGCTCTTCGTAAGCAACGGGACTGTTCAATAAAACTCCAGCGATTAAAGCCATTCCTCGACTCTGACGGTCTTCTGCGCGTCGGTGGTCGCCTCGACCGCACCTCACTATCTCACGACATCCGCCATCCAGTGCTCCTGCCTAAAAAGCACCATGTAGTGGACCTTCTAGTGGATCACACCCACATCACTCATCTCCACGCCGGACCTCAACTGACTCAATCACTCTTGGCTCAATCAGTGTGGATCATCTGTGCGCGCAGCGTCATACGCTCACGCATTTTCAAATGTGTGACTTGTTTTAAGAACAAACCTCATAATAAGACCCCCTTAATGGGAGATCTTCCGCCTTCAAGGGTAACTCCTGCACGGCCTTTCCTCTCCACAGGAGTTGACTACTGTGGCCCTTTCACTATTAAGAATTTGAACCTCCGTTCGGTGAAGCACGTGAAAGTATATTTGTGTGTGTTCATATGCATGGTGACAAAAGCGGTGCACCTCGAAGTGGTAACAGACCTCACCACAGACGGTTTCATCGCCGCCCTAACTCGATTTGTGTCGCGTCGTGGTCTTTGTACAGATATTTTCTGTGACTGCGGGACAAACTTTGTAGGCGCCAACACTGTCTTACGCAGCCTCGTAGAGTCACACATCAAGTCTCCAGTTGCAAAAAACGCAATCTACAGATTTTCTCAGGAGCGTGGAATTAACTTTCATTTCAATCCTCCTGCTTCTCCTCACCAAGGAGGATTATGGGAGAGTGCTGTGAAAAGTGCCAAATATCATTTCAAACGTGTGATGGGTGATACAATCTTAACCCTATCAGAGTTTATGACTCTGTCCGCTCAAGTGGAGGCCATGTTAAATTCGAGGCCTCTTACCCCCCTTTCCAGCGATCCTGCTGATTTATGCGCATTAACCCCCGGACATTTTCTAATAGGAGCCCCCCTGGCAGCAGTCCCTGAGGCCGACTTTAACAACATTCCGGATAACAGACTGAAACACTGGCACCTTGTCCAGTCTTTAAACCAGCGTATTTGGAGGCGTTGGCATCTCGAATACCTCCACACTCTACAACAGAGGATCAAGTGGAGCTCTACTTCTGAAAATTTAAAGGTTGGGGATCTAGTCCTCGTACACCAGCCAACACCTCCCCTCACCTGGCCACTAGCCCGAATCGTGGGTGTATCTCCCGGAAAAGACAATATTGTGCGTGTGGTGCAACTAAAGACCGCTCAAGGCTCACTCACTCGGCCCGCGCACAAAGTGTTCCCATTGCCGTGTGATTAATTAACAGTTAAACACTGCAGTCTCTTGTATATAGTAGTTGTAAGTTAGCTTTAAGCAATTCACATCTCTTTGTATTCACTCTTGTTGAATCCCATAAGGATTCAAGGTCCCCGGTATGTTAAGTATTTAACAATTAATTATAAAGTAAGACAAAATCATTTTACAATTCAAATTCAAACCACTGCCGCCTTGATCCAGCTGACAGGCATGACGCTCTTCCCTATTGGTGGGTTTTCGCCAAATATAGTTTTCCCTCTCCTCACGGAAAAACGTTACTGTTTGAGGAGTCCTTCTCCGGCGTCTCTCTCTCACGGTTGACTCTGTGCCGTTGTCGGTGTATTTCCGATTTTATTCTCTTATACCCTTATTTGGGTTCTAATAATTATAACTCTCTCTCTCTCTCGAACTCCTTAGTGAGCATTTTATTCTCTAAAATTATTGTATCGCTAAATATCTCTCTATTTGAACAGTAAAATAATTCCCTTTGTAAAGTGTTTTGCAGCAGTGTCAAGTGCAATTTTGGACCGGGCTTCCGCGATCGCGTACTTCAAGATTATCAGTAGGCCTATGCTGAACTTTGCTTCACGTGCGATCATAGCAAGATTTCCGTGTGCGTGAACGTGAGTGAGGACATACTTCGACCAGAAAGACAATCACTACTGTGGTCCCTTGTGGTGGCGGTTCCTTGGCGTCCATCAATCCAGGGCATGATGGCGTCACCGGCAGTGTCTTCTCCAAGCACTGAAAATATGGACCTCGGGGTGAGTTTCCCCCTCTTTTTATTTTAGTGTGTCAAAAATGGGCTTATTTATGTTAAACTAATTATTTTATGAACCCTACAAACGAGATAACCAAATTGTTTCTCCAAAAGTATCATTTTTACTCGAGAAATTAATCCAGGGTAATTTTTCTAACAAAACCAAAAATTCAATTAATCCAATTTACACTTCACTAATTAACAATAGTATTACAAATCGAAGGGAAATGCTGTTTCGTTTAGGATAGTGAGTGCGGTATTTGAATGTTTTCTTAAGAAATAAGTCTCAATATTTCTTCAATACTAAGGTACATTGAGTGATGCCCATATTATGTATGTCCTCATACTTTTTAACATTTTGGTGTTGAAGTTAAAATTACAGACCGAGTAAAAGCTTTAAACTTTTTCTGAGCCATAGTGTATTATTTGTATAAAATTTCATTATATTTTCAATATTTAAATGGTTAATATTTTGGAACGGTATTCAAAACACTCTTGCCCATCTTCATACTATTTTTGGCCATCATCAAACAACTCTAAATCATTCTAATTTTTTATATATATATATAATTACTATGTTTTAATTAAAATATTTTCATAGTTTATTAATGTTTCTTTATTAATTGTTAGTCAAACTTTAGATACTAAAATTGTGTAAAATTACTTCACTCTACGATAAATGTTAGATACAAATTGCTAATTATTTGAAAGCCTTAAACCAAAACCCCATTATATGAAGTAACAAGCTCATGTTTACTGGTTATCCCTCCGTAAACTTGGGAGCCATAAAATGTTTACTGTTTGGATCTAGAGTGATCAGACCTGAGCTTCACAGGCTTGGTGGACAGATCCCCCCCCCCCCCCAACACTTTTAGTTGGTTACAACTGAACCCCCAATAATGAAAGAAAACATTTTGATATTAATCCCAAATATAAGAAAAAAAATTCGCAAAGATAAAGAGAAATATGTCATTTTTTGATGGGAAATAAAGATAGATTCCACTCCTGTGTTTGTAACTCGTATGATAAATAACTCACTTAACAGTCTAATTACAAAAAAGTTTCATAATAAGTAAATAAATCACGACCTACAACATGTGTCAGCATTCGCCTGTTTTCAGGTTGTATTTTATATTTATCTTTTATTCATTGAAAGAAATGTTTGAGTTAGTTCTATCGTGCCTGTAATATGTATGAAAATAATAGAAATTAAGAAAATGGTATTGTTTTTAAAGGCACTGACGATTTCATTTTAACATTTTCAAACTTTTTAAGCTTAAAGATCTAATACAACAAATGATTACCAACCCTTACGAAAATTTTTATAAAAAGACGACGAAAGCAGGGGCATTATATAGTTAAATATCTAGTTAAGCTATCAAATTTATTATGACTTGAACCACTCTTATGAAGATTTGTTTTTATTACACTCAAAAGCATGATAAAATATCACTAAAAATATGATTCTATTAATTCAAATTCATTTGTATTTGAATTAATATCAACTTAACATTTGATTTGATATGTTATACTAGGGGATTGTAGGGGCAAAGGCCCCTAAAAATCAAAATGGTGATGTTGTTTCCAAAAATAAGTTTCAATTCATCACCTCCTTACACAATTACTCTATTTCATCTCAAGTTGTAGTATGATAAATTTGGATTTTCTAATAAAATATTACCTAATCTTGACGAAACATTTTCGAGTTATCAAATCAGTAATTTACCAATAATCTCCCCTTTATTCCTTTATTAAAATACAGTAGTCTATTTTATGGGAAAAAAGCTATTGCACCATTATACAACCGGACTCGGTAAAAATAGTTTTAACCTTAAACGTGTTCATAATAAGTTTGAATCCTCAAGTAAATAAAATAGTTCAATCCAACATTAGCCCTTTAATACGGTATACTCCTTCACACTGGACCCCTGTGCCTCCCGTTCCCCCACACTTGCTGTGTCCCCCACGCCCCCCCGAGTCCTTGTTCAACTCTCGGGCCCAGTGTTTCCTGTACCTCCAACACCCTTAGGGCCCGAGTAACCTCCATGCTCCCGGACCTTGTGCCCCCATGTTCCTTCCCCCCCCCCCATTCTCCCATGATGCCCGCAGTTCTTCAACATGGTCCCCATGACCTCTATGTTCCTCATTCCTCTTCTGTGCCCCCCATTTCCAACCAGCTTTCGTGCCACTGACATCTCTAGCGTCCCTTGTGCCCCAATGCTCCCTTACCCCCCGTGCCACCGACGTCCTCGTGCTATGATTGTAGTCTATTTTGTTCTATTCGGTCAATTAAGTATAACATTGATTGATACACTGTGTTGTCCGTGTTCGTACACTATTATTTTCATGAAAAGCTCCCCGTCTTTATGGATTAACGGGCGTTTATTGTTTTCCCACGAACTACGTAAAGAAATAAGCAGAGAACTGACCAAACCAAAACAAAATATTCCTCATTCGGAGGTTATCCAATTTTAGTAGTTTACATAATATGATTCAGTCGGAAATAAACAAACACTCAATAAAACGATTCAACTCTAACTACTCTAAATATCCAATATACAGGGTGTCCAGCTTCCATCTTTACAAACTTTTCCAGGTTATTAAGCATGCCAAAACAAACAGAAAAATCATATAAACATATGTCCGGAAATGCTTCGTTAAGCCGCTAGCCGCCATTTTGTTTTTTACTCTTAAGAATTTTTATTTCCGTAACGGGTTGATGTATGGAATTCATATTTGGCATGTACCTTAATCACAGCAATGCTCATTTTTATAAAAAATATTATTTTTTTCCGATGTATATTTTCAAAATGGCGGCCATTTTAATTTTTTAAACTCAAATATCTAAAAAACCGTAAATTTTATAAAAATTTTACTAGGCACAAAAAAGTTGACAAATTAAATTATCTAAACAATAACACCAAGTTTGTAAGGATCCAACAACAAATAAGGGAGTAATTGTGGTTTTACTGGACAAAAACACAGATTTTGCACTATAATTAATGCAAATTTAGGTTATTTTAAGCGAAAAATCTCTTTAACTCCGTTATTTGTAGTCAGATCCTTACAAATTTGGTATCATTGTTTAGATAATTTAATTTGTCAACTTTTTTGTGTCTAGTAAAATTTTTATAAAATTTACGGTTTTTGAGATATTTGAGTTTAAAAGATTAAAATGGCCGCCATTTTGAAAATATACATCGGAAAAAAATAATATTTTTTCTAAAAATGAGCATTGGTGTGATTAAGGTACATGCCAAATATGAATTCCATACATCAACCCGTTACGGAAATAAAAATTCTTAAGTGTAAAAAACAAAATGGCGGCTAGCGGCTTAACGAGGCATTTCCGGACATATGTTTATATGATTTTTCTGTTTGTTTTGGCATGCTTAATAACCTGGAAAAGTTTGTAAAGGTGGAAGCTGGACACCCTGTATAAAGCATTAATGTAATAACTAAACGAAATTCACTGATTAAAAACAATATTATATTTAACAATTATATCAATCATGAAACGTCTAATCCACTTTTAATCGTGGTATATAAGCACATACAAAATCATTCTACTCCTGTCTCCTTAAAGACATAGACGAAGAAGACAACCGTTGTGAATCAGTAATTTGCCCATGACTATCAGTGTTCTCCTTTTTTATAGTGTATTGCCAATTTTTTAAAGTTATAATTGTATGGTTATCTTAATTCAAAATATCTGCTCAATAAACAGCTGAGTTTATGATAAAAAAAATTACTTTAACATCTGCGTAATTACACGTGCAGACCTAAAAATCTTCTTCCCATTAGATTAACATTGGAACTTCACGGACCAATGGGGCAAAGCCCAGGTAACTTTTGATAATTCTGGTATTTTTCCTTGCGTCCTTGGCCTTCAAGCTTTAAAATGAGCCATAATACGTTGCCCTATCTTTCTCCTAACTCGAGATATTTCGTGGGGACCGATTCGCTTACGGAATTATATATATAGATTTGATTTGTATATTATACTTCAGTATGATTATTCTAGATTTATTTACAAGCTTCAATCAAAAGTCGTTGTTTTTCATCTCCATATGACATAAAGTGTCGAGTGATGATTCATATCACTAGTTTGTTAGGCGGTAAAATCTAATTCCTCCCAAACTAACCCAGTGTCAGCTCCGTATCACGCCACATCGCATGGAGTGCCTTCGGCTTGTAGTCAGCTTTTATAATGGCAATTGCATTTTACAATGTAGGCTTATTTTCACAAACGCAGCACCGGGATCAATATTCGAGTTGTTAAGTTTATTTGTTTGTTTTTAAATTTTTAGTGTTTTTAACTAGTTTTATTGCATTTTTAACAAAGATGAACTACAAAGTTGTTGATAGTTTGGTAAAGTGCATGCATATTTATGTTGGTTATTAAGGACAGCCTAATTAAAATGCAAAACTGTGTTTGTAAAATAGTAAATGTATAAAAATAAATATTATAGCTTCATAAATATGTTTTTATTCTTAATTGCCTATTTTAAAATGCACACATATTTATGCAACCGTGGTTTAAAATGAGGGGATGTAAGGGTTTTCTGATGTTGCAGGATAGAAAAAATATGAAGCTTGCCGTGCTCGATTATTATCATATACTAAAAAACGTTAATGCACTTTATAATGTATTCCGTAATTTATATTGTTTTGGAAGATTCTTTCTTGTTCATTTTATGGATCAAGAATCATAAAGAATTTGTGAAATCAAGTCAAAGAAAAGTTATACTGTTTAACTTTTACATTCAAAATTTTACAAAGATTTTACTTAACAAAAAATAATTCTAACATAAACGTTAAGATATTCATTTTACATACATCTATTCTTACTCATCATACACTATAAGAATGAAAACTTTTACCATTTCCGAAAAGTTTCATATTAAGGTATGAATAATTCTAGATCTCAAATATTCATCAGGTGTAGATAGATATTTCTGTTACAATCAAAGAATTGTATTTTAATTTTCATATATTCAGCTGATGAACTTATCAATCAAATGCAGTTAACTTGGAACATTATTAGCTTACGTGTTAATTTAAAGAATTTATGTTAACACTGGGAATCCATCACTAACGTCAACCATTAATATTAATTGTAATTATATTTTAACACGGATAGTGTAACCTGATTTAAAATAAATTATCGAACCAAGAATGGCATGTGATTAAACTATATATTAAAATCGTATTAAATGTTATATGCGAAATCTCCTGATATATTCGACCTTGTGGGACAGTGGTTTATATGATATAAAATTTACTTGTTTCAATTTATAATTGTCAAACATATCAGTAATTATTTAAAATAAAGTTAGTAGAAATTTTAAACCCCAAGAAGCTAATGCTAGAAAATTTACGGCCCATTTTTTAACATAAGTACAATTTAAGTAAACATTTGAAATGTAAACAGGCAATAATAATCATTATACTATCATTTAACAAAAATTTGAACTTTGAGAACAGAGGTCTGAAACACATTTTTTTTCAAACAGCGTTTGAAAAAGAACCAGAATTTGGGTTGCCTTATCTCTTTAAGCTTACGTCGACAGTTTTTGTAGGTTCTCTTTCCAAACAAAGTTTACCGACTCAATGTGGATTTAGATTTCGGCCTTGGTACTTAATACGTTTTTCTCATTTAAGTGTTATTTACTCGTAAATAATAAAACTATTATTGTAGGCCTACTAATTTTAAGGGCTATCGTAGAGAGTTATTATTTTTGTTCATTGCATGGTTTTATTTTTATAGTTTAAGATTTGCTGATAGCTTTTGGTACTTTTTTTTAAACCGTTAAATACGTGAACTCTGGTAACATGTTCAGCTAACATTGAAATTTGTCCGACCTAGTTATAATAAAAATAATTCAAAATTAAACATGTAATGTAAAATTGGACGTTCTTGAATTCTTTAGCCTGTTTGAACAGTTGAAAAATAAATATAAATCCATCTTCTTATCCATAAAATTGAAAGCTATTAAAAAGTGACTGAAAATCTGTGTTGTTCAAGTAGATTGATAATGTAAAGTATGTGTACATTATTTAAGCCAAGCACTAGCAGGTGTGTTTGTTCCTTCCTCTCTGCAGAACCGTTTAGCCACTTAATTAGATTCGTCGCGATCATTGCCCGCCTCTGATCCACCTGAGACTCACTCATGTCATTAGACTGACGTTCAGATTTAGTTTGCACATTAAACAAAAAGAAAATTAAACAATTTTAATAAAAAAAGAGACTCAAAATTGATATTTTAAAAAAATAAGAGAATTTCATCGTAGTTTAATTTTTTCTTACAATTTAATAATAAGACTATCTTCCCGTAGGTATTCAATACTACAATTAAAATTATGAAAACTAAACCAATAGTTTTTCGTGTGATTATTTTTTAATAATTGTTACTAATTTGATACAGTAAAATTTTTAAAGGTAACAGTTACGAAATTCGAAATGTCTATAATGTATAACGTACGTGTATAATTTATGTGTTTTAGTTAAAAATGCCAAAAAAATCAAGCAATTATACATCTAAGTACCCCCTTTCAGTTTTGAAATTCTTGTGGCTTAACTGTTAGCTGCGGGCCAGTATAAAATCAAATGTTTTTGCTGAAACACGTTTTAAAGTTTAAGATATGCATTAACTAATTGAAGATTTGGTACTCATGGCCGATAATTAAAGGTGAGTGAGCAAAAGAGATAGCCAAATTCCCTTACCAGAACTGTGAGTGGTCAAAGATCCACAGTCCCTGTATAGTGACGCAAGAAAAGTGCATCTAGTGGTGAATAAATACACTGTGGGCTTACTACAAAATGTCCTGTCTCCATTTTTTTGTTTATTTTCTTTTTTTCCAATACCACATTTTTCTTCAAATTAAATATTTAAGACATCCAGTTTGAATTGGAAATATTAAGTTTTTTATTCCTCCGGTTTAGAGTGACCTTGCATTCTGTTCTTATTGGCCATAAAAACACACTGTATAGTTGTATTGATGCAGAAAGTAGACAATAAAATTTTAAGCCAATAATTTTGTGAAAATTTATAAAAGGTAATTTATAGCTTATTGATATAAGTAAACTGATCATTTTAAATACTATGCAATTCATCCCTATACACAATTTTATTTATTATACAAGATCTGTTAAATTAATAGTAAAATATATATTTTCATTAACTTGTGCGATGTTAAAGTGCAAGTGTGTAATACCTATACGCTTTAAAAAATATAAACTACTTGAAGTTAAGATATTTGTAAAGCATTTTAAAAGTGTTACTTTTATTCAAATGTATTAATATATTTATATTTAAAAATGAAATATATCGCAACAAATCTTAAATCCCATAATAAAACATACTTAAGCCTATGCAACAATATCACAGGTTATAAAGAGGATATGTTGTCTCAAGAGGGTATAACTTGACTTAAGCACGACATCAACTCCAAAGAAACAGAGCGATAAAATTTTACGATCCAACAACAGCCTTTGCAAAGAATAAAAAAATGTCATGTGCATATGTATCTTGTTGTCCTTGTAGTAATGTTTTTGCTTCATGTTAATTTTCCAATTATTTTTTGAGCAATAACACAAAATAACATAAAATGTTTGTTTGTTTAGACTCTCGTTTTTTTTTTTTTTTTTTTTTTTTTGCCATACCCAAACCATATACAATTTAACAACGATCTTTTAAATTATTCAAAGAATGATACATGGCTATACGATTAAAGGGTGCACTTATAGAGTTATAAGATTGCCTCTTAAAAACAAAATGCATCTTCCCGTTTTCATAAAAAAAAATTTAATTTAAGTTCGTTTTAATCCAAACTTGTATTCATTTATTATACTTTGTGAAATTTAAATGTTTGTTTGAAAAAAATAAAAAGTTATGACTAAACAATAACACATAAAACTTATTATTAATTGCATTTTACAATTCATTAATCTGTTATTAATTTTCGTAACGGCCTACTTTGATTTTGTATAACACTAAAACTAATTAAAACTACAATTTTGTGTTTCTGCAAACAATTTTTATTTATCATATGAGGTTAAATGAAGATTATAATAGGCCAACAAGCGTCTAAGTTGAACAGATGGTTATCATTAGTTGTGGTGATGTCTCAACTCAGACCCTGATTAGCTGACCTGGACACACCTGACACTGGCATTGTCGTTAACGTTGGCCTCCTGGGGGGGAAATAAGAAATAAAACTGTAATTAATTATTTGTTCAAAAATTAAAATTGCTGAATATTGTTATTATAAAAACATTTGCCGTTTTAAAATAAGATAATTCCAATGGAATTACATTTACTCGTATAAAAACTTACGACTAATATCAGATGTGGTTTGACGTAATGTTTTGATATGAAGTACTTAAAGTATGGTCTTACTTTACCCATAGTATTATTACCATACCCAGTTCATGTTGCTACTGCTACTTTTTGAGTGTAGTTCATGTAAGGAATCAGTTACTCAAGTTATTTCAAAACGGTCTCTAAACGTTTATGGCTTTTCAGTTTGTAGGTATTTATATCAAATTGAGTAACTAGTTGGCAAAGGATGTACGTGTATGTGAGATCAATGGAAGTTAAGTTGGTTTCTAAAAGGTTACTTCCTTGTTAAACATATTCCTCTTGTAGAACAATTTTTTTAATTTAGCTTTTATTACAAATGTTATGTCTGGATTTTCTCGTGATACGTTCATAAACTGTTTTATTAATAGTATCACCTTTTTAAATCCTAAGAAGCTAAGGTGGTTAAAATAGTTATATAATATAAAAATTCATATTATTAAGAAAACTACAATAAAAGAGTGACTGTAAGTGTGCTAAAAGTTTAAATATGATAAAACTTGTTTTAACATATTTAATAAAACCATGTTTTAATAAGACCTTTTTAATGAAACCCTGTTTTATTTTAAAATACCATGACGTTGGAATAAAGCCTAAAACATTTATGTGGAGCAAAATAATAAAAAATATAGGTAACTTTGTTTAACAAGTTTTTTTAATAAAAGCAATGATGCATATTGATTGTATATTTCATACGCCAATAGTATTTTATAATTGATGAGTAGAACAATAAAGGTTGTTACTAAACAGAAAATATTAGTAAACTTAAAATTAAAACATTAGTGTAACATAGTTTAAGAACTTAAATATGGTATAATTATATTTAAATTTATTAGCCATGTACTAAATACTTCAAAAAACATTTATAATTTTTTAAGCAATTGAAACTCCAAATGAATAATTGAATCAACTACACTAACTGTAGTTTTTTATATTAAAATTTTTAATCATTTGCAAGCTTCAAATTAAAAAAAATTGACATAGTTCTTGTTACACAGATAAAGTAATAATACGTTTTTGTATGTTTTCCCACCATAAACACCAAGAACATAAAATGTTTACCATTTGGATGAAGCACTTGTTATTTGATACTCTTAAGTTTATAATGTTTAAAACTTCAATCTCTATTTTTTATTGTTATGTTTTAAAGATGATCGTATATAAGAATACGGTTTTGAATAACTGCATGCTGAGTGCAATACCTATCTAATATTAAGATCAATCTAAAATGTAAGACAAAATTATAAGGCACATGTTCGATATTTATTTACTTTCCCTAGACTAATCGTTTACTTTATTATCATATGTATCACTACTTGTTTATTCACTTTTCCTATTTACCCTATTAATTCCAGCCATATATTAAACAAACATTTCATTCTGTATTTTTGTACCGTTTTACTTATTAAAATTTAATACAGTCCACTTTCCTATTATTTCAGTTTTTTTACAAATTATTTTTACATCTTGTACAATTGATCAGTCTAACGATAAGTCGACGAAATACGAACTCAATCCCTGTCACACAACTGGATATGAATTTAAGACATGTTTGTGCAGTGACGAATATTAAAGAGAAACTACAATGAACTATTCATGAACACTGTGCATGGGGTAACCCTAATTCTTTCGACACATATTGAAGGTTTGTGTTTAAACCAAATCATATTTGTAATCAATCAATAAACAAAGCTCTTTTGTTTGTTAACAATATATAGTTTATTACTTTAAGGCTGATCAATTTACATCAATTCTTTTCTCTATTCATTATTCACACACATATTTTTGTTTATTAAAATATAACATTTCATACAAAAAATGTTAGTTTTAAATAAAATTTACATTAACGAAGCTACTAAAAGATGTTGTCTTTTTATCTGTATATGACACTAAGTGTTGAGTAGTGATGCATATCTGTACATTGTTAGACTGTAAAATTAATTAAATCAAACTGAAGCAATGTAAGCTTATAGTCACGCCATGTTGCATGAAGCACTACTGGCTTGCAGTCGGCTTTAATAACGGCAGTTGCATTTTACAGCCCTGGGCTGCTCACATCACAACACGCAGGGATCCGGGATGGCTCATGTTGTTAGGTTTATATGGTTACGTTAAGAGTCTTCATCACCTTTGGCAAAACATCCATCGTACACTCTGATTTCCATTACAACTGTCCTAGTACAGTCAGGTGCGTCCAACTAGGGCGAGGGGTGAGGCGGGGTTACATTTCTAAAAACATCGGACTGCGACGTCCCAACACACGCACGCGCAGACTCGCTACAATGAGAGTTTGGCCTGTCCGGTACGGTTGCAGCGTTGTCCTGTCTACATTTGAAGAGTATTTTAAATTATTAGGCTCGAACTCTTCCTATTCATTACAGCCGATTAAAATTTATCAGCGATTAAAATTAATTAATGGTCTTCAATTATTATATTACATTGGTTAATCGACGCTTTTTAGTGTCAAGCGTGTTTTACTCGGTGGACGTGTGCAAGAATCACAACTCAGGGGAGACATAGGCTTGAGTCCTCTCTGATTGAATCTAGTAAATTTTAACCCTGGCTGGTACTAATATGCAATATGATTTTTTTGTTTAAAGCTTAACATCCTGTGCAAATCACACTATTCTGACGTATGCTACGCAATACAGTGCATGTATATTGTCCTACAGCAATAAAGTATTTATTTGTTTAGAGTTGTTAATTAAATAAACTCTCCATCGGGCGATATATCAGATGCAAGCGGAAATTGCCTTTGCAATCGAAAAAAACAATCATTCTTTTGAAAAATGTCATATAGGCCTACATAATCACATTTTAAAATAGGATTGATTTTATAGTATTTACGTATATAAAAATACGCGTTGATGTAACATTTTATCTAGGTAATAATTTGATACAAAATTGATAAGCAATTAGGATTTGAAGAATTAAGCTGATGTGAAATAAGAATAATAAAAAATATTACTTATATTTTTGAGATATATGAGTTTAAAAATTTTAAATGGCCGCCATTTTTAAGATACACACATATAGATTTAGTGTACAAAGCAAAATGGCGGCTAATGGCTAAACGATTGATTTTTCGACATCTGTCAAGAGGACATTTTTTGTTCAAATTGACGAATGACGAATACTTTATTTAGCCTCCGAAATTGTGACATTTTAATGAACACCCTGTATCATGTGTCTGTGAACAAGATAGCGCTTTAACGGAACCTCCGATTTTGATTAAATTTTGTTTAGGTGTGTAAGGCAGCATCTCCTTAAATGAATTCGTGAACCAGAATGATACAGAAACAAAATAAGTAATTTTGAAATGATAGGACTAAAGTAATTATTTTCTTTAGAACAATCGGGCGCAACGTATGGAGGCAACCCCCGCACACCAGAAACAATTCGTTGACACCCACTAACAAAGGACATATAATAACCCTCATGTTATAATGTTTGCTAAATTGCATTTAGGGCCTATGTTGATGATTTTAATCGAATTAACCGAATTATGAAAGAGTTATACTTATAGGACTTATAACTTGTAATATATTAAATTAAATAGCCTAATTAAAATTACAATTTTGTTTACTAATTAATTAGAACCAAGTTGTTTTAATTTACGTTTCTTATAGCCTCAGTGTTTGAAATTCGAAACATCAGCGTGTATTTCGGTGCCGCTCTTTTACAACAGTTCGTTAAATTTATACAGCTTAAAATCTTCACTTTTATTTTTTAAGTTTTTTTTATGTCATAGACTAAAGCAGTGTAAAATAATTGTAATTTGAATGACATGTGCGACCTTACCGCTTTTCTCTCAGACCATGGAAGGCTCTAATCAAATAGTGGTCAATGAGACTCTGTCTCAAAATAGTGATTTAGTGGCCCAGAGTCTAAGAATAAAATACATAATTAATGTAATTAAATATAATCAGTTGATCATAATAATTTTGAAAATTCAACGCAAATGTCGGTATTTTGATTAGAACAACTATAACAAAATATTTCGGTTGATGATGAAATCAGCTCAGATGAGATATGTTTTACCTCCTAAAATTATCAACAGAACTAAAGATCTATTTGCGTTTTAATTGCTTCATTCTCAGCAATTTTATCCTACATGGGACTGAACAAATCATAGTGTACCAAATTTGAACTCTCTTGTGTAACGGAAAATTGGAGGATTAGTGATGAACGAGTGAGGGATTTGCCTTTTAAGGTGACGTCACACTACCTGACTTTTCACCGGACCGAGCATCGTACCGTCAAAAAGCAGCAAGTCCGGTAGTGTGTCAGGGGTCCGTACATCGGACCGAGCACCGGACCGAGCATCGTAATGAGCGTTTTAGAGGCGGTTTTCTGGCGAAACATTAAAGAAAAGATTGTTCCGGTGTACGGTCCGATGTATGGAAGTGTGTCAGGGTATATATATAGGGCCAATTTTGCTCCAAACGCAGTACCGAGCGTTGCCCCGAACGCTCGGTATGGAAAGCCCCCCCCCTCTCCGCCTTATCATCTGGCACCCTCACTCGCTATCCCTCTCTTATATTTCCTTCACCTCGCTCGGTGGATTTGTCCGGTACGATGCTCGGTCCACAGTCTTGCTCGGTCCACAGTCTTGCTCGGCGAAATGTTCGGATTAAGTTTACGTCCCTGCACGGTAACGGTAATGCTCGGTGCGATGCTCGGTCCAGTGGAAAGTCGTGTAGTGTGTGTTATAAAAGGCATTTCCTTCACTTCAGTGAGGTGGTATCAAGCGGAACCGTATTTCGCGCACTTCCGGTGTCTAAAAAATAGGTAATAAGTCTATTTGTAACCACTGCTATTAGAAAAATTGAATAATGGTGTACGCTATTTGTTTGTAAGATTAAAATTTGAATCTCATCTGTGAGGGGTTCAAAATACACTTAAACATTACTAGTTTTCGGTATTATGTACTTTAAAAACCAGTATTGCGCAATGTTCTGATCGTCTTTCACTACATAAAAAACTATCTCAGTGAACCATAGTACTGTATGGACACAGGTGTTCTCAAGTTGAATTGTCATTTAGATGGATAATAAAGAAGTATTCAAATAAATACGAGGAATGTGTCCTCCAACATCACTGAGTGATTTATAATGCGATAAGCATTGTGTGTGTGTGCTTGTGTTAGTGAGAATGACGACGTTTGCAAAAAGGCTAGTAGCGCCTCGAACAGGCAAACTCGCAGACCCCGTTTTTGCTCAAAACATGCGTTCGTAGTCCCCTGTTTCGGACGACATTTTTTAACCGATTTGATTGAAAGTGGTCTTAAACTGTTCAGGAAGAGTGCCTGCGTGTTTCTATTACCTCATAATAATAAAAAACGTACATTGAAGTACCTAAAAATACAGTTAAAAAAGGAAGAAATTACTTGATATTCAACAATTTTTAAAAATAGTTTTAAGAAACCATATCGAAATAACGAGGTACAAGAGACACGCAGGCACTCTTTCTGAACAGTTTAAGACCACTTTCAATCAAATCGGTTAAAAAATGTCGTCCGAAACAGGGGACTACGAACGCATGTTTTCGACGCTTTTTGCAGGGGTGATGAAGACTCTTAAGGTATAGGAATATAAATTATAATTTTAAAATAATCTAAATACAAATCGCATGGTTAGGTTACTGGTTATATGCATATGTAAGACGTATGAATGATTATGTTATATACTCTATTAATAATTTAAATTTAGGAAAGTCCAACAGTTCTACTTTACCTATTCTATTAATTTACAGATTTTTTTTTAAGTTATCTTCCTGTAGTTATGCAAATAATTATAAAGGTTTGTTTTGTTAGATCTTATGACGAAAAAGTAAAAAAATTCTCGCGTAAGACACACACTGAAAATAGTTTTTCATAGTTTTATTTTGAAGCACGTTTTGGCTGCATTTATTCACAGAGTAAGTAATACATACAGAGGTAAACTTCTAATGGAAACCGTGTTGCGGTATATTTTTAGTTCATATTTTTGTCAAGAGGTAGCGTTTGCATCGCTATATCTGCTCCAGACGCCTTATCACTGGGGTGTGAGAGAGATGGTGAGAGACGTCACCCAAGGTTGTTTATTAAACAACATCTGGACTCCCGGTGATAACTCACCGTGTACGAATCTCGCTTCGGGTGTCCCTGGCCAGCCAGCCAAGGCTTTTGTTGACTTATACGGTCGCTTATTGACATGTCATAGCGAATTGAATTTGTTTATATATTTTCTTGACAAATTAAAATATTGTTCGGTAAGCTCGTAGTTGGAAAAGGCCGAATTGATAAATTATTTAAGTTATTTAAATACAGCTTAGAAAAAAAGTAAGAACCACTTTGTTTTACAAAATAACTACTTTACACGTATTTTAATAATTAATTATATTACTTGAATAATGCATGCTTTTTACAAAAATCGTCTTTTTCAAACACGAGTAGGCTGTTAACAGTAGGCCCTACTGTCTACAGTAGTTTACTAAATACCCTGAACAGTCTATATGGTGTAAAAATTAATGTTTAAAGTGCTCCATTGTTTAATACTATAGTAAACTGTAAACCGTGCAATGATTAGAGCATATTACATTCTGTACCATAGTTATCCTGGTCTAATTTTAAGGAGTAAAATTGTGAAGTTAGTTCATGATATTACACTAACAACATAAATATCATTTTTTGGTATTGGGTTCATGAAAAATTCACTTCAAGTTAAAGAGAATTTTATAAGCCGTAAAGTTAGGCCTAAGTTTTTCAAGTTGGCTGAATATTATAGCTTTGCTGGCATTGTTTTAGATTTAAAATTTAATTTCAAAAACATATAATCATGCACAGTGTAAAAATTTCATACTGTAAAAATTGGACACGGATTATGTTTCAAATAATTTTATGTATTTAAAATGTACTGCATTACAATCGTTAAATGACATTATTATTTAAAAAAAATGACGGTGAACAATTATTTTACCCTTAATATATTTGTGTACTTAAAAATGTCGCAATCACCTTAATATGATTTTTTTTGCATTCATGTACTTGTATTTCCCTATAAAGTCTATTTATATTATACTCATTTGCTCATCCTACTTCTACATACATTATATCGGCGGTGAGCCCAAAGAGAAAAAACTTCTGTATTACATGGATGTATTGACGTTTTTTAGAATGAATTAAATAAACTAGTATACGTGTTGCTCGAAATCGAAATTTTATTGCAGCAAAAATGTTACTTTAGCTCTAAATCAATGACATCCGACTAATCCAGTATTGTGAATATCTGTAATTACCAAAAACTACACGTATTTACAGCTGATTATTAACAGATGTATAAAATGCTTTATTCAATTACAATGTTATTTAAATGGGAAATTTTTAGATTTCAATGGTGGATAGCGCCTTTATTTTCAGTCCGATTCTCATCAGTTTTTGGCGGAAACAACTACAGGCCAAGCGCTATCCAACGACACCAAAACTTGAAAATCGGTTGAAAATTGTAGTAGGAGTTCTCAAGACAAAAAAAACCCTTAGCGTATTAAATAAGTATAGATTAGGCCTATTGCACAACATAAGAAATAATTTACCAATGTCTGTGTTTTTTTAATGAAACTTATTGTTATTAAAGATTGAATTTTGTACCGAAGTGCATTCAATGCCTAGATAAAGCCCCACTCACGTCTCATAGCATTATTTGATCATTAATAACAAAGTAAACTCTAGCCACTATTAGGATATCGCGGGCCCCACATCTGCACCAACATCTGCTCCGGCGCCGTGATGTCTGGTTGAGCTCTGGAGCGACAGCGCTGCTGCCATCTAACGGCAATTAGTAGAACTACGTCGGCCATCTTTTCGAGTTCGGGATACCCGGTGTCCCCATCTAAAGCGCAACACTGATTTTCCCTCTGTAATATTACTTTCTCTGTGATTTATTAAATATTTTAAAGAAATTATTATTGGGAGTTCGTTGTAAATTTATTCTCCTTCAGAATATCACCTTCCACTATGATTGATTTCCTCACCATTTTAAAGTTATTTTCAAAAATATCTGAGTTTATAGTCATGATAAAACACTGAGTCATAGATATTTTAGTCTAACTTGTAAAAGTAAAAATACAGGTCAACAGGGCCGTTTAGTTAATGGGTCGTTGAGAAGCTTCATCCATTTGCAATCAATTATAAAAGTGTAATGATTTCAAGTTTTATTCTGCAAAATTTAAAACATTTTTTCTATAAGAAACACATTAAGAACTGCTTTTTAAAATGTCTATTTGTATGCTAGTTTTGGCTCTTCGTCGCCATTATTTCATAATAGTTGTAGAAAATTTAAAAAATTTCAGGATTTCACTTTTCACTTTAGTTTATTTTCTCAACGCTTAAAAGTTATTTGCATAATAGCTAAGCACACTCTAACTTTAAGATTGTAAAACAAAATATTGAACAAGAGTTTTTTGCAAAACTGTGTACAACTAAATCTAGATTTCTACTCCGCCGATGTTTTAATAACTAACGGGTTGTTGGAAAACTTTATCTTTGTAGCTTTTTAGATAATTATGAATATAGATTCATATTCCTAGATTATATTCCTAGATTCTTTCTTTAAAAGACTTGTTTTTAGATGGGGTAACTAATGTTTCAAAATGTTATTATTGGACACTACCCACCTTTAGGTTTATGGCAAAACTTTGTAGAAATGCGGCGAATTCTTCAGCCTTGTCAAATAAAAAAAAAACAAACAAACAAAAACACACACACAAACACATACGGACATTTACATGGACACAAAACACGGATAGTCTTCAAAACAGGCCAAATTAAGCCTGTTTAAGCCAAATTAAGCGACGTTTCGGGAAACTATAGAAAACGTTTCGAGGGTTTTTGATTTATTAAAACGAGCCCAGTGCCTGGCCACGACTGAAGGTGACTCATTGTACCTAGCCAGGGAGGCGATGAGTCACCTTCAGTCATGGTCAGGCGCTCGGATCGTTTGAATAAATTTAAAAACCCTTGATAACGGGAAACGTTTTTTTACAGTTTCCCGAAACGTCAGGCTTAATTTTGTGTGTTTTGTAGACTATCCGTGTTCTGTGTCGATGTAAATATGTAAATTTCCGTGTGCCGTGTGTGTGTGTGTGTGTTTGTGAATGTTTGTTTTTTTTTTTTTTTTTTGACAAGGCTTAAGAGTTTACCGCATTTCTACATAACTTCGTCATAAACCTGGAGGTGGGTAGTGCCCAATAATAACATTTTTGAATTCCTAGATTCATGGAGAAGAAAACATGTTTCCAAAACAAACACGTTGAAATAAACAAAATGTTTATTTTTTTATTCTTAGCCAAGTTTTGGCTGCCCTTCATTGGTAATATAAACAAAGTTCACTTGGTAGAAAACTCCATGCTCTTTAGGAATATCACCTTCCATTTTATGCGATTTCCTTACCATTTACATCATTTAGAAGTTATTTGTCAAAAAAGTAAACAACCAAAAAAATGGATTAATTTTACAATAATTTTGTTGTAAATTGTGAGTTTTATTTTATTTTGTGTTGTGGCATTTGATGGAATATTTTGGAAATCTTTCAACATATTATTTTACACTTGGATCAAGTTACCCACCATTTTAAACAATATATGAAAAGAAGAACAAGCTATACATTTTTATCTTTAAAACAGAAATTTAACTGGGTTTGCGGATATGCATAATCTTGATTTTTTATATCTTCATTTGTGCTATTTTTCTAGAGCTCGTTGTATTTAACAACAACGGGCTCTGTTCCTAGTACTAGACTCATAATACTTCCTTTACAAATTGCATTACAGTTTATATCAATTATTGATATAAAATTCTTATTAAACGTATGTATTCCTTAATTAAATTATAGCTAGCATATGTACTATATTCAAGTATCACGTTATCCCAATCATGTTGTGTGGAGTAAATGAGTGGTGACAAGTTTTATTTTTTATGTCATTTCATAAAAAATATGTTTTATCATTATGTATATTTGTTTACTTTTTTTTATAATTTGATTGTTGAACTCAATAAATAGGAAAGGTGGTAATTAGCATGAAATAGGATTTTTATCAAAATGTTGTTACTTGCTTTGTTTCTATTATATATCCAAATGAAACACAATGTTGGAATAATTTAGAATTGCAAACAAAAAGATAAATTACACCATCGCCACGATCCTTATATTAGATTATAATTAAATTTATTTCGTGTTTTAAGTTATAAAAAAGTATGTTCATGTCTATCAACATCCAGTTTTTTATTTGTCTTTGGTAAAATAAATAATAAAATTGTGATAACCTCAAGTGCTGTTACGCATTCCTGCTTTGAATGTTTAGTTAATCCGGGTCTTTTGAAGCATAGTTATTCTAATAAAAAAGAAAAAGTCGATATCACAATTGTATTATTAGGTATTTTTATACATACCAAATATTTCTATATTCATTCCCTTTATTGATCTTTTAAATGAAATAGAAATATTAGATCTAAAACTTTTTTGAAGTAAAGGTATAGTTGTTGTGGTATACTTAGTCTCAATTTCAGTAAACGGCCGTTATCGCAGCCATATGACAGTAATTCTTTGTTTTAATCTATTTTAAAATAGTAATAGTCAGTTGCACAGAGGTGGCACCCCCGGCAGCCAATCAGGCGTGGGCTGTTGATCACGTGACTCACGCCATGTTGTGGACGGCTCGGCGTCTGCGGCCTTGTCAACCTGTCTGTCATGGCGGACGCCGTGCCGCCGGTGAAAAGTCAAGAAGGTTCCGCTATGCATTAATCATATTTTCTTAATAAGAATTATATATAATTTTATATAGGATAAGCTTATAACACAAAACATATTCATACAAGTTTGTTCATAGCTAAGCCAAAAAATTTTATAAACAAATGCACGTACTAATGTGGATATTAATTTATTTAAACGTTACATAATCCTTAAATATAATAATAAAAGTTAGTCTTTTGACCTGTCTCTAATGTTCTTTTATTATTTAGGTTAATTATAATAAACTCTTATATTAACATTTTCTTGTTAGGTTTGTTCAGGTCATGTTATGTCTTATCCCATAAGTGCCATTCAGGGCAAGTTTAAAATTATATTTTACTCAGTTACAATTAAAAGTCTAAAACAATTCAAGAGTTTTAATATTAATTTTACTAAAATTATAAAAGAATTTAGGCGACCTTTGCAAATAATTTGGTAAGTAAAAGTGATAAAATGTTCTTAACGTTTGTTAGTATTGATTACTAATGACGATTGTCTGTCCAAATAGAATCACACCGATAATCTCAAATATGAGCATATGTTGGTCTATAGAGTGTAATGCCGCAAACCAAACCTCAAATTAATTACCGTTCCGGAAATGGGATATGATCAAACATTATATTCAATTTATATTGTTGTAACTCTAAACTGCAATATATTCCACCATATTTAACTTTTTGAAACAGTGGCGTAATATTAATAATATAAATATTTCAATATTTTTATTTATACCTTTCTAACATATCGATAATATAATAAAACGGCTGTAGAAATTATAACAAAGAGAATACAATTCAAGCAATTTTACATTGCAAGTTATGCATTGTATATGAAATATTCTTTGAAAAAATATCCTAAAACCACAAATTTACATAAAATATTAAGGTTTATATTATCATCAATAAACATTTAAAGTATGTATATTAGAGGTCTGAAACAGAGTTTCTTTTTCCAAACAGCGTTTGCAAAAGAAACAGAATTTGGATTGCTTTATCTCTTTAAGCTTGTGTCGACAGTAAGTTTTTGTAGGTTGCCTTTGCGAACAAAGTTCTCCGACTCAATGTAGATTTAGCTTTGGTACTACACTTAATGTTTCTTTATTTATTGAAGTGTTTTTGTTACCAGTAAATTATTAAAGTTTAACTAAACTATTTAAAAACCTGAATTCTGAATAAATGAGTTGTTATAGTGCTTGCCTTTGAATCCAAAGTTTGCCGGTTCGATCTTGAGAAAAGTTAGTAGTTTTTTTAAAGGTTAGATTCCTGACCCAGTTTCCATTTGGCATTGGATTGATTAATTATGCTTTCTACCAACCGGTCTATGTTAGATAGTAACGAGAGAGGGGTATGGGCCATTCCCATTGAAACATCATGTCAAAACGTTAAAAATCTCACTGGCGTAGGTAGGCACAAAAATAATAAAAAACACCACTGTTTCGTAGCTAATGTAAAGTTAATAGTTTTTCATCACTATATTTTATTATTGTAATTTAAGATTTGTTTAAAATTTCTGTTACCATCATTTTTATTTTATCTTATACTCTAAAACAAGCAATGTTTGTACGGGCAAACAATTTTTCTCTCCAAGGTTTTTGGATTTTTTGGTTGAATATGAAAGTTTTGTCCACGAGGAATCGATAGGAGCTGGTCCCATGTCTTGAAAAAATCCGGTTTCGTCTTAGAGCTCTTCAAAGATCCTATGTTATCATTATGGAGATTTAAAAAATCAGCTGATAACTTTAGATAAAATAAAGCAACGTGTTACATCGTTTTCCTGTAGTTTAGGAAAATTATACCAAAGTGCAGCACCCTTTGGTCTGGAGAGTGAGCAAAGCGAAGAAACGAGCTTTGTGTGAGAAACGAAAGTAATAGTTTTACCGAGCATAAGCATGGTCCCCCTGGTACTATACTTTAAAATTAACTTTAGGGTAGCATTAACACAACACATCTTGAAAGTTAATTTTATTTATGACTAACGTAACTACAAGCAAGTACTTGGGGACTGAGCATTTGTTTGGTAAACCTATCCAATTCTTAATACTAATAATATAAGTCATATAATACGCACTAATAAAATGGCAAGCAAAATAGGGCATGTTTTTATACGAGCTTTTTTGCTTTACTCACTCACTTTCCAACGAAGTTGTTTGCTTTGCTCACTCGTCTTACAGAATGTTTTGATGTAGGCCTATGGAAGCTGCAATATGGTATAAATTTCTTTAGCCTCATGCAGAATCCTCAACATGTGGCTTACATTTGTATGGTTAACCGCTGATTTTGTCATTGTTACCTATCATATTGGTCTAAAATTTAACTCACAGTAATTCTACACGTTTCTAATTTGTTCATCCTTTTATTTTACTTTTATCTATCCAAACATTAAGTTTCTAGTATTAAGTACAGTTTTAAAACTGATAAATTGTTATTGTTGTTGTATTTTCATTCTATTTTTCAGTAGTCGAGTACTTTGGAAAACTACAGTTTCATTCTAAAGCACATGCTTTGTATATTGACACTTGACTCAGCTATTTTCAGCAACTCTTTTGTTTAGACTTTTAAATCCATAAGACCAAATTAATTTTTTAGAATTTTAAATCAAGGCTATAAAGAAATAAGTATTTTCCTATAATACAGATGTATATAAATATTATTTTTATCCTGGAGCTAAGATTGCGAAGTTTAAAGATAATCATTACAGTCGTTTTTATACAAATAGACCTTAATCGTATTATTAGAGTATACGTGGGTAGCATTTAATTTACTTGGAACGTAAAATTGAAGTATTAAATTTTAAGGCTTTTAGAACCATTGATAACATACTCCCATCGTGTTGTAAGATTAATTAGCAAAGCCTAAAATAAATGATTCATTTATATGGATTGATAACATAAAATGTGTGTACAATCCCACATAGCACAGAATATTTATTTTACGTCAAATAAACATTAAAAATGTTGAATTAAATCAAATAATAAATTTGATATTTATTTGACGTTTATTTAATATTTAAAATAACAAAGTCGAATAAAGTAAAATTTTTTTATATTTATTATGAGTTCAAAACGTCGGATTCAAATAAGATAATTTTTTTATTTATTGAATATTTACTTGAAAAATATTGTAAGCCATGGTAGGCCGAAATGTAATTTGTTATATATGCACTTATAGAATTTGTTATTGAGATACATGGTGGAAAGAATCCGTAAACCCCTTCATGGGAACTTCATATCTATCTATATATTAATACGCAAGCATGTTTCATTTCCTCCTTTTTTCTCAGCTCGTGTGCATCGTAGGATAAATTCGCGCATACCGTTAGAAAGGTAGATGAGCAGAATCACATTCTAATTTACATCGGACTCCAGGCCTACGCCCCATAGGCTTTCAAAATTTCAATGTTAATCTTATGGAGAAAGAATTGAATGAATCATTAGACAGCTGTTGTAAAAACAACTGCTAGAAAATTAGGAAGAACAGATGTTTTAGTTCTAAAATGTTTTAAGCTTCTTGGGTCCAGATCAACTGAAAGTTTGATCGAATTTCGATCAGGAGGCGATCTCTAGTACTTATTTAATACGCTAAGGGTTTTTTTTGTCTTGAGAACTCCTCCTACAATTTTCAACCGATTTTCAAGTTTTTGGTGTCGTTGGATAGGACTTGGTCTGTAGTTGTTTCCGCCAAAAACTGGTGAGAATTGGACTGAAAATAAAGGCGCTATCCACCATTTAAATCTCAAAATTTCCCTTTGAATAACATTGGGATTGAATAAAGCATTTTAAACATCTGTTAATAATCAGCTGTAAATATGTGAAGATTTTGGTGATTAAAGATATTCACAATAATGGATTGGTCGGATGTCATTGATTTAGAGCTGAAAGTAAAATTTGTATTGTATTATAATAAATTGCTCAATTTCGAGCAACACATATACTAGTAATATTTAAATAAAGTGAAATCAAAACCAATTGTTAATTTAAACTTTTATCAGGTAAAATATAAATTGAGTTCATTGAAATTAAGTATACGTCTTACAAAAGTTTATTTCATATTCAAATGATGATAAAAAGTATAAAATTGAAATGACGAAATTTTTTGACGGTGTAAAATTTTATAAATTTTGAAAATGCATTAAAATTTGGGCTAACTTGAGTTTGATTTACAAAGTTCCAAGTGGAGGCCGATTAATAAAAAATAAATAAGAACACGTAATTTTACAGCTCAGGTGGCTCATGTGGTTAGAACGTCAGGTCAATGGGTGAGAGATTGCAGGTTTCAATCCTGTCATTGGTGGTAACTTTTACTCATTTCTATTTACATTGTTTTTTAATCTGTTGGTTAGTAAGAATGGATTAATTAAAAAAACTTTCTGTAAAAATGATAGTTGACATTTTTTACTACTTTTTGTAATATAAAGTTTTTAATATTCATTGTATATCAAATTTTGATATTTATTTTACGTAAAATTTAGTGACGTTTGAACCTACATTGAACGTTAATTTTACGTCAAATAAATGTTCTTGTGCTATGTGGGATCCTCTGGCCCGGGATCAGCAGGTATGTTTGTCCCCCCCCCCATCTCCGTTTAGCCACTTAATTAGATTCGTCGCCATCATTACCCGCCTCTGATCCACCTGGGTTCCGCTCATGTCATTAGCCTGACGTTCAGGCTCTCGTGACAAATAAAAAAAAACTATAAAAATATGTGTTTTAATATTTAATATATATTGTTTCATACAACGCAATTCAAAGTTCGATATCTTCTGATATATCTGTTTTATACACCAGATGGTGTATATTTTAGGACCCATGCAACGGAATAGTATAATGACTGATAATTAAATGTGTGTAAGCAAACGAGATAATCAGTGACTGTTATTAGGAGATTGAGAAAGCCAAGGTAAATTACGATCCTTGGTCGTTGCATATTGACAGAAGTAATGCGTACCTACTAATGAAAAATATACTGAACCTAGGCTTATTGAAACAAAATTTCTATACAGTCTTTTCCCCAACAAAATTTTCATTTAAATTAAATATTATACATTTACAGTTTGATTAGGAAAATTACAAGTTTTGTTTTCCTCGGTTTTAAAATGAAATTAATATCTCCCGTGCCAAAAGATGAACTGATATAACTCCAGTAATTGCTTGGAGTTATATTAGTCCCAATAACTAATATCAATAAGTTATATCACATTATAAGTTATAACGTTACTTAAACGGTACGTTACGTCAGTTATAATAAGTTATAACAGTCCGGATGATAAGTAATAGGTTATAATCAGTTATCTCATTCCGGAGTTATACCAGCAGGCTGTCCTAGTAATTACTAGGTCAGCCGGCTCGGACACTGTGCGATACGTGAATGTGACCCTTACAGTACAGTAAACTTCTCTAGTGGTAGCATCAGCCCACACTTCAGTGACGTACAGGAACACAGATTGGACTTTGAACATCATCAGTCTCCTTCTACTCAACCGGGGACCTGTGGCGTTTGGCATAAGCTTGCTAAGATGAGCGATGCTCCTGGCAACCTTGTCTGCCGCGCGGAAAAGCTGATATCTACATCTGAGTTTCGTGTTTACAACCAATAACACTGGGCCACTTCATTTCCTAGGTTCGGCTGCACAATGGGGTTAATCCGCTTCTTCGTAAGCACCGCAATCTTTGTCTTGCTCAAGGCGAGGGACATGCTTTGGTCACTCATACACTCTTTGACAACGCGCATGACTTGGTTCAGCTTCAGCTTGGTAAGCTCAACATTTCGTGCAGCTACAGTCGGCGTACCCAACTAACAATGTCTCGTCCGGCATCTCGGATCTAAGGAGGATGACGTATTCCTTTCCAAAGGTCCGGGCCGAGTATCGAGTCCTTCGCTGCACCAGATATAACATCCGTCGTCCGGTGTCCGTCTTTCGTATCATATATCAGTGTTTTTGCCCGTAGGTAATCTCCGATAATCCGCATATAAAAATTGTTAGGGTGATGTGTTGCCATTTTAGGTTATTTACTCATTCATTATACACTTTATAACTAGCTTATGTATTGTAAGATCCTTTTTTTTTACAACAAACAAATGGTTTTTTAATGCCATAAAATAAAGATAAAACATACATATGCATGTACTGAATCATGTTTGAAATAATCCAAAGGGCTGTTCTTTAATGAGTTGTAAAGTTTTAGATGTAGTAAAAAATAGGATACTGTAAACATACAAACATTAAACATTACTTAATTTTTTCTGCTGCAAAAAAATTTTAAGTAAAATATATGAAGATAAAACATTTCATTAATAACAACGAGATACATATGCACGTGTCATGTTTTATATTCTTTACAAAGGCTGTTGTAGAATCGTAAAATTTTATCGCTCTGTTTCTTTGGAGTTGATGTCGTGCTTAAGTCAAAATATACCCTCTTGAGGAAACATATCTTCTTTATAACCTGCAATATTGTTGCATTGGCCTTGGAAACTTTCAACGTAAAATCTGTTTTACAATGTCATTTTAGCTGTATTTCAATTCACATCAAATTCCAATATACATCAATCAACGATGATTGGTAAATGAAACATTTAAACTCGACTTATAAGTTTAATTTAAAAAATAATTTTTTTAAACTCAAGTTTTTTGTTATATTTAAATTATATTTGTTTTGAAAATGTAGTGCATGGATATAGCATAGTAAAATCAACTAACGTTTTGTAAACCATACTAGTAACAATAAAATTTAAATTGCTGTTAACTGATAATACTTTTGAATCAGCTATATGCAAATATAACTGAAAAACTGTCATTTTTTATCTTATTTTCCAAGTTTTTACAAAAAATCTTGTTTTGATTGTTCGTATGTCACGTACATCAAAAAAATTCATATTATATGCAATAAAAATTATGTGCTTATATCCATTAGCAATAACAGAATTCAATTTCACGTATCGCTCAATGTCACAGGGTCACATTCGCAAAACGCACAGGGTCTGAGCCGACTGCCCTAGTGTTCCCTAGCCGGCTAGAGTTATCCCTGTCCATCTTTTGGCACGGAAGGTAAAGAGATTTATCAGAGATCAGGAGATGTCATCAAGGACCGGTCAAGAACACAACAACTTCAACGAACCAATTAAAAAAGGCAGGAGAGTTATGGTCTACGGACTGCGAGACTGTTAAGCAGGTCCAACACTGGTTGGATCGGTGGCATGGTGAGTGGACTACTTCATTATTCAATTCTTGTCGGGTTATGACTATTTCCAGTCGTAACTACACAGGATGGGAGAGGCCGGTTAATCTGACTGCATTTATTGCCTAAGCCCTCCCGATGACGCGGAGCACACATTCTTCTGTTGTCCACACTAAGAAAGTCCACACGTGGAGGACACACCACATCTAACTGAAAATCTGGGACGAAGCGGAAGCAAGGGGAAAACGGATCGTGATCATGATCGCCATTTTAGTCGCTATGTTAGTAACCAAGTTTTCAAGAAAAGAAGATCACTTGAAATTATAGTTGGTGCGGGAAAAGATTGCTCGTTGTTTTTAGGGACAAAGAGAGCCTGGTTCCACCTGGGAAAGGTGAAAAAGGATACTCCAGTCGGTCAGGCGAAGAAATTTACCGTCGATAACTTCCAGGCTGAGGACTGTGTTGTCGAGAAGCTATACACGAAAGGTGGAAATGACAGTTTCAAAATTGGAGTCGACTTCTCCAAAAAGGATTTGTTGTTGAACAGTGCTATTTGGTCCAGAAACGTGACTGTAAAGCGTTTTTTTTCGGAGGGCCTCAGTGGAAGGTGCAAAAAATTAGCACAAGGTAGGCCTAGGCCTGTCTCAGTGTCAAATGAGGCATTATCGGTTGTAAGTAATCACTCTGTTGTAAATAAACATTTTGTAAATTCCTGTAATATAGCATTTTTGAATGTTCAGTGTCTTAGAACCAAATTAAATGTAACTTCTGTCTTCTGTGAAGAATATGAACTTTCAGTAATGTGCATATCGGAACATTGGTTGGCTAATGAAGAGTTAGAATCTTTTGCTAATATTGAAGATCTAAAACTGGTCTTTGCCTTCAGTAGAGTGAATCATAAGGGAGGAGGGGTTGCGATTTATGTTAAGCAAGACATCCCAACCAAAAACATTGACCTAAATGAGTTTTGTGCTGAACTGGACTTTGAGGTTCCACGGGCAGAACTGATTGGACTGTCAACTATCATCTTGAGTATTTATCGATCTCCAAATGGTGTAATAGAGGATTTTTTCGAGAACTTGGATGCATGCCTGTTCCATTTTTCTACTTTAAAAAAGAATATTATACTGCACGGCGACTTCAACATTGCAATAAATGAGGACGACCATCACACGAGGACCTTCTCCAATCTGCTGAATGCGCATGGGCTGTTCATTACCAACACTTCTCCAACAAGAGGGGAGCGCTGTCTGGACAGCGTGGCCACAAACCTGGACACGTGGAACTACGACGTGGAGGTCACCGAACCCCTGGTATCTGATCATGGAGCCGTAATTATCAGGGCAGACATCGCTTCGGTGAGTAATCACAATCTTGATTTTTCCCCTAAGTGGCACTTGGCCTATACAAGAAATATTAGAAATATTAAGTATTATATCTTTCCATATTTCAAATATACACTTTCACAAATTGAATGGAATACAGCCCTTTCTGGTAAAGGCCCTTAGGAGGCTCTAGATAATTTTTTTCAATATCATTATTGTGGTTTTTAATGATATCTTCCCCTTAAAGACTTTAACAAACCGTAGTATTAAGTCACATAAGAATCTCCGGAAGGTAAAGTTAACATCAAATGCTTGATTTACGCCTGAACTACAGAGACTTAAAGACTATGTTTTGGCTACAAGCAATATTTTTATTTATTTATTTATTCCAAACGGCAAGCAGCCAATTAATAAGCAGCCAGGTGCAATAGATATCTATCTGAAACCTGTGCTGACACAAAAGAACGTCTTCGTCTTTCGTACTGTAAATCTAAGACTATGTATAAGCTTAAAATTGATGGTGCAAAGAAAAGTAACAATATGTCAAAAATTGAAAATGCCATAAATCCATGTAAAGCAGCCTGGTCACTGGTAAATAGCAACAGGGGACCCTCAAAGTCAAAAGTAATTGCCTGTGAAGCAAATCCGGATGATTTCAACAACTTCTTGTTGGGGAAGGTGGAAGAGTTGGTGGCGGCCATTTCGTCCACCAATGCTGATCCAGCAAATTTCGTTGTAAGCCATGGTGCAAGTTTTGTTACATGGAAACCGGTATCGCGTGAGACCCTTATTCATAGTGTAGCAAAATACAAATCTTCTCGCTGCTCCGACATCTTTGGCATGTCAGCTGTTATATTGAAGGCTATTATTGAGGTTATCGCTCATCCACTAGCGTCCTTAATTAATAATAGGTATCTTCACATACCTATTATCTATATTAATAATAGGTATTAAACAAAGGTATCTTCCCATATATTTTTAAATTAGCTTGCACCGTCCCAATTTTCAAGAAGGGAGACCCGACAAGCTTAATTAGCTATAGACCGATTTCGGTAATTCCTGTTTTCGGCAAAATTATCGAGTCAATCATGAAGGAACAACTGGTGGCTTTCTTTGAAGATAACAACATCTTCTCCGATCTTCAACATGGTTTCAGACGAGGCAGGTTGAAAGTCAAGGCTGTAGCTGAGCTGATATCTAGGGTGTACTCTGCCTTTGAGGGCTCGGACTCAGTTTCTCTGACCCTAATAGACTTTAAAATTTACAATCACCTGCCCACTGATCTAAAGAACTTCAACGACAGAAAATTCTGCACAGAACTTAAGATATGGCTCAAGAATATGCCATATTACAATCTTCAAGAGTACTTTGAAGAAACTTTTAAGATGTCATCCACCGCCAAGTACGACAAATGTTTTCCATCAAGGAAGTCTTTTATTGTTTGACGCGACCCATCCGGTGACGCTGGTCTTGGTCAAGAAAGAGGTAATTATCAGGTAATTATCTTGATGTCGGTGGACACTTTCTGCATGAACATGCTGGAGGGTGAGGACAACTGGGGTTGCTTGTCGCATTTCGTTCGGAAAATCCCCCGATCCAAGAAGACCGATTTATACAGCATTGGTGTCCAAATATTTAGAAAAATAAACAGTTTTATTCGGAGTGAACCCTAAAGGACCAAAGCCTTAGTAGGTCTATTTCGGATATAATGCAATAAGCCATCTCAGGCTAGTGTCCAAAAGTGTAAGGGGATACTTTTATTATTGGGAATATTACTGGACTGTTTTTACATGCACTAACTAAATTTTAAAGAGTTGCATTAACTGAAGCTGATTTGTAATGTTTGGCAAATTAAATCGATTTAAAATACCCAAAGTAGCTTTCACTGTATTTATACACTATATTGCTTTCAAATGCAGTAAGGTTTTAGGCAATGCATTTTGATCTGGCCTAAGCTTAAGTGAAAATAAACTATAGTTTATTTTAAAATAACTTTATTATAGTTTTTAAACAATGCAATAGATAAACTCTAGAATCTGTAACTATTTAAAATAGTCATAATTTATTAATTTGTAGTGTACTACTGACGTTACTAATCTTTTACTGTTTTAAATATAACAAGTTACTTTGATATATATCATAAAACAAGCTCCCCCACCTCATTTCCCGTGGACGGCAGTAAACTGTTTATGACTCTTTGTTCATTTCCAAATGTCTGAATATTTAAGGACAATCTAATTTTTATGCGTTGACTTATAATGGTGAACTGAGATAAACGATGATACAAATTGGTAGTTTTTAAGAAAAGGTTTTAATTTTAGGTTTCTTTTTTTACCGGGACATTTTACTTACAATTGACAACGTTTTAAATTAGGTTTTTTTACCTTTTTGGAAAATTAAGAATAGTGCTTTAAGGTACACAGCCCAGCTTTTACCGTGGAACCTCTACTACAAAATTAGTAGACGAATTTAAAAAAAAACTCTAATTTTCAGGCACTAGCCTGGTATCGCTTATCGCATTATATCAGCACTTGGCCTACGGCTTTTGCCATTTAGGGCTCACTCAGAATCCAGCCTTTCATTATTCCATAGCTCTAAATAGCAATCCTGTTCTAATCAGTCTTCTTTATTCACAGTTCTTTTTGGATGAAATCAAACAAGCAACCTCATTTGTTTTCATTTGAAAATGTTCATGAAGACCGGGTCCACTGATGGACCTTTAAAATCGTATGGTTCCAGGCATAGACGTTCCTAGCGTGGACAACAAAAGAATTCATTTCCTCGTCGACGGGAACGCCTGGGAAATAAAATTGCACTCAGGTAAACCAGTCTTGTCAATTCTGTGTAGATACGTCTGATCATATTCGTATGGCGCTTTAGTCAGGTAGTAGTAAACCTCACTAGACAACGTTCCAACCAATGTTGGACCTGCTCCAAGATGCCCAAGATGTCGTGTGGCCTCCACGCGTAGACGTTCTCAGTGTGGACAACGGAAGGATGGGTGTTCCTCACCATTGGGAACACCTGTGCAGTAATTTAACCGGTATTGCTCATCCTGTATAGGCACGACTGAAAATAACCATGAACCGACAAGAACAGAATCATTAAGTAGTCCGCCTCACCATGTCGCCGTTCCACCCCGTGTTGGACCTGCTGTTCGACCGATACTCTCTAGCTTCCACCTCTCTTGCCACGTCTGATTAATTCGATGAAATTCCTGTGTTTTTGCTGGGTTATTGCCGATATCAATTTGTCTCTGATATACCACCCTTCTGTCCCATGCCAAAAAAATGGACAGAGATTTCAGTGATTACTTGTTAAATAAAGAGATTTTCCATTTAATGACTTGATTAAATTCTACAAATATTAGAACCAAGATCATAGACATTATGTCAAAACATGTAAAAAATAAATAAAAAATGTAGTACTGTGTTAAAATGCATTTAATTATAATACATAATAACTGTTTTTTATTTCAAGTTCGAAATTGATTTAAGTAAGTAAGAAATTGTTTTCTTATTATTAAAAGTATGAAATAAATTATTTTTAAAACTTAGGTTTCGATTACTAATATTAATATACTTTTTATGCCATTTATACGACAAAATATTTATTATGTAAATATTTGTATGCAATTTTAAACTGCAAATTACTTACCATAAAAATTTGTATTACTTGGAAGATTCCAATTTGACGACCGGTGCATAGTCGTGTTAAACGGATAAAGTAACAAGCTGGGTTTGTAGGTTATCCCTCCATAAACTTTAGGCCATAAAATGTTTACCGCTTAGAGATCTAGAGCGATCAGTCGTAGGGTCTACAGACCTGGTGGACAGATTCAACGTAACATTTGTCATTTGTTACTTGTAAGCTTGTGTTAGTTAAACATTAAATTACTGTTAATTTTGTTTTTGATTGTTATCCTCTTAAAGGTATGATGTAATATCAGGATATTACAAAACAGAGTGCAATCATACTCATCTATGAAACATTTTAAGATTCGTAAAAAAAATAAGGTTCAGTAAAATGAAAATATTGCATTATATTATTGAAAATCAATATTGTTTAATACAGTTTATTCACATACTGCTATTTAAATATTATGGCGTTTTATCCGTATATGACATGGAGTGTTGAGTGGGGATGCATATCACCTTGTTGGTGTTTGCCTTGTTAGACTGTAAAAATTAATTGAACCCAAACTAAAGCAATGTAAGCTTTTGTCACGCCATATTGCATGGAGCACCGCTGGGTTGCAGTCAGCTCTAATAACGGCAGTTGCATTTTACTACCATGGGCTGTTCACATTACAACACAAAGGGAGCATCTATGTCTTGTGATGCTAAGTTTTAATGGTCTGTTTTCAGTGTAGAAATAGATTGAATTTTAAACTATTTTTAAATTACTTATTTTTTTTCAGTAGCAAATTTGAGACAAATTGATGATTGGTTTATACTTATTTTTAAGATAAAAAAATAAATTTTTATCATACTCTCTCAATAAACCATTGTTTTAAGAACATTCAGCTGTGATCGAAACTGGTCAGTTCCTGATGGGTTGGGTAAACCGTCCGAAAATTAATAAAGTTAATTTTTAAACATTTTTTAAGTTTAGTAGTAGTAGTTTTGTAAGTTTAATTTCGGGTTACCAGCCGTTTCCGCAGCAAACTGACAGAAAATACTTTTTTATCTATTCCAATAAACTAGTAATAGTCAGTTCCACATTGTTGGCGCCCCCGGCAGCCAATCAGGCGAGGGCTGGGTATCACGTGACTCACGCCATGTTGTGGACGGCTCGGCGTCTGCGGCCTTGTCAACCTGTCTGTCATGGCAAACGCCGCGCCGCCGGTGAAGAGTGCAAACGCCACTCTAATTGCATAATAAACTTGATCTATATATTGATCTATGGATTTGGTGCAATCCCCAAGATATTTATGGTTTGAACTAGTCCAATGGTTAAATAAAAAATAATGCAATTTTACAAAGTTGGTATGTAAATATTATTATTAATTCATGGTTCAAATATTTTCGAAGGATACTATTATAATAAAAAGAAAGTGTATTGTATAGTTACGGGTAACACTTTTTTTATTTTTGATGATAAAACTAGAATTTTGATTCTTTTACAAAAATATGTTATTATTATGAGACTTTTATATTTAAATTATAAAATATTTATAGAAGATAGATATTTTACTTTGCACAGTGGGCAAAACATTTATTCTAATACTTTGACTTCATCATACTATTATTTTTAAGCTTTAATATTAATAAGGAACATTTCAAACATTTAATTTTGTAACTCTGATCAAATATAACCTAGGTAGAAATAAACATATGAATGGAAGTTTAATTTTTTAAATATAAAACAAAAAGAAGGTAATGCAGTTTGACTCAATTACATGAGAATCATGTTAGCACATAATATATATCATTTCTATTTATAAGACCGACGTTAAAGTTATACAAAGTCACTTTCATGTAAAATCTTTTGGTATTTAAAGGTAACCTGAATTATATGTAGCAGTATAACTTTCATCTTAGCTTCTATAAGGTCAAATAAATGTCTCTGCAAGGTTTATACCACCCTTATAAACCTTAGAGACTATTAAACGCGCTTCTCTTTGTAATAGAAACATGCAAGTTTCATCTTAACCTAAACTCATTTCGTTTTCTGAAAATAATAGTGGAAATTTACCTTCGCTTTTTCTTAAACTGATTGTAAATGTCAGCAGTATGTATTCTGTTTAGGTGGACCATAAACATTTTAGAACATTAATTAGGAAATTTTATTATTTAATTTCTTTAATTTAATTAGTGTAAATGTAAAATGTAGTTTAATAATGTAAAAAACTAATTGAACTTAAAAAAGAGTTACAATGAGTTATAATTTTACAGAGCATTTGTAGTTTAAATGTATAAAATATGTTAAGAAAGATGCCATTTTTATTAATTTTAAATCGTAAAACAAATTCCTTAAAAGTGTAACTAGCAATAAATTGTGTTACAATATTTTCTTTAGAATGTTTGTGAAAAGAAACATAATTTGTATAGCCTTAGATCTTTAAGCTTGTGTCGACAGTTTTTGTAGTTTCTCTGAAAACAAAGTTTTCAGACTCAATACGGATTTAGGGTTTCTGTGGTGTTTCTTGTTATGCTTTACTTTGTTACTCACTTCACCTTTAGTGGACAAACATAATGTTTATTCTAATCAATCTGTATTTTTCAGCGTAAAAATATTTTTATTCATTAAAAAATAATTTTAATTTATTAAAACAAATTTTTATTGACGAATCGTTAAAGAAGGTATATGTTATGGTAAAAGTAAATAATGAGACAATATAAATAATGACAGTTTATTATACAAATTAACCAAGTTTTCAGGAAAACGTGATTAATTAATCAATTTAATCGGTCACTTTACATCACATTTACGCAGTTTGGTTAAATGATTAAATTATTTGTTTTTATATTAATTTATTTGACCAGTTATTGAACATAATAGCTAACCGAGGATAGGACAATAACAGACGAAAGGTAAGCAAATGTAATCATTTTCACTTAGTGTTGTAGGCAGTTGGGGGAAAGTGTGGGAACGGTTAGGCTAGGTTGTTTTCTCAAATTTTCAGTTATTTTAGGTCACAAGATAAACCAGGTTGGCAAAATAATTAACTTTGTTGGTAATTAATTAGACATTATGTAAAATGGCTAGATAAGGTGAAAAACAATTATTCATTAACAACATTGAAGAAACTCAGTTGGATATCATATAATTTCATTATATAATTTCTGTTAAAGTGAGTAGTGTGGTTTTGAGATTACTGCCCTAAATCGAGTAAACACCTGTCAAATGTTAAGTTTTTGTTCTGGCCCATACTTATTTATTTTAAGGTCATTCTGCGGGAGTTTAAAAAACCCTTATCCTCGACCGCAGGATCATATAAAATTTGACAGGAGCTTACGAGATTTTGGTTCTGTAGCCTCAAAATCACACCATTAAAGTGGTAAATAAAATTCAATTAATAATATTGATCAAACTCGAGTGGTTACTATGTAAAATGGCCGGATAAATTGTTAAATAAGTTTTAAATTATTACTTTAACTATTTCCACTGATAAGAATAAAGAAAACTCTTTACACCATACCACACATAATCATAAAAAATTGGTTTGCTGTATAAATAAAGGTTTTACATAAATACTGAATAATAAAATAAAACAAGAAAACTCTATGGTATTTTAATACATAATAGAGTTTATATATGAAACTATACTTTGTTTCAGATGAAGACGAATAAAAAGAATACTTAATTTTAAAACATAATATTTTGTTACTTTGTTATATGTATGATTCTATTTATCTTTTTTCAAAGTTTTTTTTATAAAGGTCAAATAAAAATATCAACATAAAAATAAAAACGAAGCAAGTCCACTGCTTTAGGCTAGCCAAGGCAGAAACAATACAAGGAAGAAACATTATTTGAATTAACTACTACGTAGAATTAATTACTTAACTTTAAAGTTTTAATGTGTCACTGTGTGAAATTTTACAGCTAGTATGCCTTACCAATAAATATTATACTTCCACCATGTTATCATGGCAATTACAAACAGCTACAGATTTTACAATATCTGTTTCGTTCGAATCTTTATTTGACCATTTCGTAAACGACTGTGTAAACGTCGGCACGTTCACCAGGCTAAGACATGGAGGTAAGTTTGTTCCACCCTCCCCCTCATCACCGTTTAGCCACTTAATTAAATTTCTCGCCATCATTACCCGCCTCTGATCCACCTGGGATACACTCATGTCATTATACTGACGTTCAGGCAATCTATTTGACGAACATGTTTAAGGAACACATCAAGTAATACAAATGATAAATGATGAAAAATTGGTTTTTTGTTTACGTTGATACCTCACTTTGGAGCCATTAATGGTTTTTATCATCATTTGATAGTATATATTATTAATTAGCGAATATGAAGTACGAAGTTATTTAGTTCATTTCCTGGGAAGCTTTGTACAAAAATAATTTCTTTGTGGCAATTTTTCTCGAAATAAAAATTATTTACAAGTATTAATCGAGGCTTAGTATTCATGTTTGTATAGGATACATTATAATTCGTTTTTTCACCTAATGTATTGATAATCCATTTTTACTCCACACCAAAAGTCTTTGAAATTTGTTCTTTATACAATTGAAGATGAAAGGCTGCACAAAATGTGAATCGTATGTCTAATTTATCACACTTTTAAATTTGAAATATTATCCTTAAGAACTCTAAATATAAAAAAACCTAAATTAATTAATCGGGTTTACAACCTTAAGCAGTGCACACAGTTGTAGAATCCGAGCGAACTGAATAAACGCTCATAGATATTTAATATGCAACAAATGCTAGGCTGTATTTTTTTTTAAGAGGACTTGCTCAGCCCTAGTAGGTAATTATTAAAATTAAAGCCTTCAAACTATTTTTAACTATTTACAGGATTTGTCAAAATAGTTTTCATTCCGCTATATTATTCTTGAAGAAATTGTAATCTCAGAGAATGATGCTGTTTTATCAACTGTTAAAATGAGATACTTCATTTGATTTGTATTCAATATTAAGATCAAACCAAACCTTCAGTCTTTCAAATGACTTATTTTAATACAGGTATACTTCTTCTATTGTATTCTTTACAATTTTTATGTAAATAACATTTATGGAAGAATGATAAAAACTGTGTAAAATCAATTAACAGTTAAATTATTAATAGTGGAATAAAGAATTACTTAATATTGTACTTAATTTTAAATGGACTTTCTTAAATTACAATAATAAATTTTATTTCAGTTTCAACAATATCAGGTGCAACTAATCTATTTACATGAAAGTGTTACAGTTATCTTACAACTTTATAGCATTGTCAAATATTCATATAAAAGCACTAAACACAGAAAGGATAAGACAGGGTCACTATTCAAGTTTGCAAGGCCTATGCAACAATATTGCAGGTTATAAAGAAGATATGTTTTCTCAAGAGGGTATAACTTGACTTAAGCACGACATCAACTCCAAAGAAACAGAGCGATAAAATTTTACGATTCAACAACAGCCTTTGTAAAGTATAAAAATATGGCAAATGCATATGTATCTTGCTGGCCTCATAATAAGGTTTTAGTTTTGTGTTACAAATTTGAATATATTTTGTATCAATAAAACAAAGCAATTTACAGAGGTTCTTTATAGAAGCGTTTGGATGAACAAGCAATTTTTTTTATTAAAAATTTAACCAACAGGAAGCTTGCAAAATAAATTTTTTTCTTCAAATTTTTATATACGATTTAAACAAATAACTTTACTGTGTCCCAGATGAAGACAAATAAAAAGAATAAGTAACTATTTTAATCCAAAGTAATTCAAACATTGGGTTGCACCGTGTAAATTAATGCAAAAGATTACTTTTAAAACATTGATGAAATAATCAATATATGTATTTCTTTATGATAATATCCCTCGTAAATGATGCCATCAAATATGAGTACATAAAACTATGCTACTTTATAAATTGTCTTAGTTTTTAGTAATTTTAGTATAGAATATGTGGAAACACTATAAAATACCAGAAATATTACCCATAAAGACGGCCATATTGTAAATAGTTAAAAATACATTCTTATTTTATTTAGGTTCATAAGTGTATAGTATAATATATAGGAAATATATATTTTTAATAGTTCCAGAAAATAATTGCACTTAACAATTTAAAATTAAAATAGTGATACAAAATCAAAACAGAAATAAATTAAAGGTTGGGTTTGATGAGACTGTAAAAACTTCAGCAGTTGCAGGCAATTTTGTAATTAAAAAGTTTAGTCGAATCGTGGCACTTTTTGATGAGTTTAAGTCTCGCTATTCGTATCAATGTAAGTGGATGGTTTCTAGAACTTTTATTTATTACATTTTTTATAATGATCACTAGAATAATGCAATTTTTTCTTTGGACGATTTAAAACAGTAAATGACGTAGATAAACTAACGTCAATCTGCGATAAGAAAATCGCTATCCTTATAATGTAACTTTACTTCGTATAAAATAAGAATTAATAAGAATTCTTATAAAATTCGAATTAGGTATACTAATATACGTGTTGCTCGAAATCGAGCAATTTATTTTAATACAATACAAAAGTTACTTTTAGCTCTTAATCAATGACATCCGACCAATCCAATATTGTGAATCTCTTTATTCACCAAAACTACACGTACTTACAGCTGATTATTAACATATGTTTAAAATGTTCAAATTCAATTCCAATTTTATTTAAATGGGAAACTTTGAGATTTCAATGGTGGATAGTGCCTTTATTTTCAGTCCGATTGTTATTAATTTTTGGCGGAAACAACTACAGACCAAGCCCTATCCGATAACACCAAAAACGGTTGAAAATCGGTTGAAAATTGTAGGAGGAGTTCTCAAGACAAAAAACCCCTGAGCGTATTAAATAAGTATAGATTTGTATGTAGTTATATATTACATTTACAAATTCATTTGTATGTTTTTTATGCACACCGATCATGGGAACGTCTCGAACAATTTTATTAAAACTTTGCAAATAAATTAGTTATGAGATGAAAATATTTATATTATGCTATATGCTACGAAAAATTTCATTTCGTTATAATTATATTGAATTGAAATCCTAAAAATTTAATCATCGTCTTGTTGAGTTTAAAATTAAAACAAAATAGTTGCTTAAACAGCTGTCCTAACTGTCAAAGTGTGAACCACGTACTCTAGTATAAACATGTGGTTTTTCCAGTGTTGCCAGTCAGCTATTGAATTACCAAGTGATATCATAGCAAATAAATGACTGGGACGGTGGCGACGTCCTGTAATCCAGCTACTTGGAGGTCACGAATTGTGGATAGTTATGAGCGATGGCTTGTGGATGCGATATTCCCTGGTGGGGATTAACGTCCGCACTAGTGAATAATAGTTCATCCATAAGTACCATCCTCATAATTAGACCAATTCGTATATGGGAGGTTGAAATTGTGGTTCGGATCCCACGTTAAACTATAGGTCCCTAGATACCATTGGCTGTTGGGCTATGAATTAACAGTCCTGTCTAAGGAGAATGTCGGCCTTAGTCAGTAACAAGACTACAAGATCGCGCCACAATCATCCTACACTCATCCCTCATTCATACTTGGCTTTAAACTACCTATTGAGTTAGGTCGCCATTTCAAAAAAGGTAAGGTAAGGTATTAAATATATTTAAAAAGTTTTTTGTAAGTTTACATTGATTATGGTTGACAGTGGTTTACAGTGGTTTATGGTGATTATGGTGGTTTATGGTGACTTTTGTTAAAAGTAGGGTAATGTGATAAAACAATGAAGGAAATGGAAAATTCAAATTAAATTTAAAAACTAAATAATTAGACAATTATAAAACCAGCTGTTAACCTTAGAGGCAAAATCCACAGTTTCATCAAAATCATACCAGAGTGCACAACTCTCAGGCTTATATTAGGCCTACGGTAATTAATGACTTAGTTTTCTACTATTGCTTAATTTCAAAACCGCAATAAAAATTACTAAAATAGTTATATAAAAAGAGATTTTTAGAACAATTACTGTACATTACCGATATAATCACCATACGTGATGATATGCTTAACAATATACACAACACAATTCAAATAAAAAGGACATCTTTTTTGTTCAATATTTATTAAGATATATTTATTTATTTATTTATTTTTATTTATTAAGAGAATATTTATTGACTTTGAGATAACGTATTTTACTAAAAAAAATAAATCCTAAATATACATTTTTATTAAACTTAAATACTTACAAAATTAAGTAACGTGTATATATAAATACTGATTAAATATATAGTAGCAAGTGTTTATACTTAAATGAAAATAAACCTTTTTTTAAAGTCATTAATTATTGTATTTTTCTTGAGAGAAAATTCTGTTGGAACTTCATGATATACAGAAAAATTTGTACTGTATAAAAAATATAAGCCAATGTATTTTAACTATATCCACTGAAATAAATTCTAAAGTTTGAATATGTACTTTTATAATTATGTTACATAAAACGTAAAATGTAATCACGGCCAATTTATTATAATTCAATTTTAAAGGATGTATTAAAAGTATTATTAGGAAAAATTACTAAATTTCCGAAAGTAAAAATAGATTATAATAGATTTACGGAGTAACGAAGTTTGCAATTCTAAAAAGATGGAAGTGAAAGTTTAACTTAATTGTGTTATTACAAAGTATAAGAAAGATTGGATTTAGAGCTCATCTTTCAACGGTTATTAAATTCAAATTTCGTTAATCCATAATTCGTCTTTTCTTCATCAACAACTTATAATACCGAGATTTCGTCTAAAAATATAGTAGAAAGGGAGCTCGATAGTTATGTAAGTATAAAACTGTACACGTATGTGTCATTCATTTATAGCACATATTATTAAAATGGAAGATTTCGGGGGAAACAGATTAACAAGGACAGCCTCCACCTACCAAAGAGTTCTACCAGGAAATTTTGAAAATTCGGAATACCGGAATCTTGATATAAATAACTGAATCAGGATTCTTCGCTATTTTATTACCTTTTAGTCCCTTTAATTCTTCAACATTCTAACTAGTATAGTACAAATATTAAGCATGATAATATATGATGCTTATCAATTATGGTGACTAAAAAGTCATAAATTATTTACAAAATGTGCTAAAACGATTTTTAGAAATTTAATTTCAACAAAACAAATCCATTTTAGATATATTTATTTAACATATATGACATACTAAAACTCGAATTTCCACAAGTCATTTAATAATTGTTTTGCATCAACCTTAAATCTAAATTAAATTTTTAGACTAAACCAGAACTATTAAACATTTTGTCGGTCTGCCTATTACATCCCCGACAAAGCCTGACAATCTGCCTATTATAAAACGACATGATAGCTTAGCTAAATTAAGCTTCATAAGTGGAAGACTTTTATATAGAATGACCCCTGACTATTCCTAGTATTTGCTAATGATGTAATGATCAAAGGTACACATTCAGTAAACGTATTCTTTCACTAAACATGTAGAGATTTTGAAAGTAATGAAACATTTGATGCAAAAAAAGTTCTGCTATTGAAAATCACAAGCGTTGTCATTTCGTGTCATAATATAAACCATGAACAATAAGTTTTCTTTTTTAGTTTCGATTTGAATGAAATATCCGTGCAAATAATATAGATCAGGTAAAAGGTAAATGGCGTCACAAAACAATGGATACTAACTATAATTTGGCATAATTAATTTATATGTTTATATACGTTATGTTTATTTGTTGATATGTTTATATTCATATATTTGATAATATTGGCGACTTATCTTGGTCAGATTCCCGCCGTCCAGTCAGTCTTGCTTTATGTAGCAGAAGTTTGGACTCCGAATCCTCCGAGACCGGCTTACCCGAGTCCAGAGTCTAGGGACCTTGTGGGTCGCTTCTGCCTACCACACGGACTCTGAGGCTGCCGTACCCGTGATCAGGTGATCACCGGAGTCATTCACATCTAGTTCCTCGAGAGGGAGAGACGAACAATCTTACGCAGGAGACTTTTAAAGTTGACAGAGGCACGGCTGCCAACGAAGAGCGCGGCCGCTGCTTCGACTGCTAGCAGTATGACTGGGAAGCCGAGTCAAGGAGACGTTTGACCTTCGACCTCAACCATGGGTGGAACAGCGGCATTTCGAGGTCGATTGCTATGTGATCCAGTTCCTCTCTAGTCCATTTAAATTTGTGTCTATCTGCACAATATGGGTAAAGTCGCCGTAGCTAGGACTTTCTGGACTGCTTTGGCATCGCAGAGCAAGCCTTCTCTCAGTGCGACAAATTGCAATCCCATCGAGTCTCACTTTCAACTGCGGTACATTCGTAGTTCCACTAGACTTCGTCGGAGCTTAACTACTGTATGTCTAGGCCATTTAAGGCGAAAAAGGTCGATCTTGATCGTCCTTAATCATCAGCTTTTATCCATGAAAGGTTGAGCAATATTTCAAAGGCCTGGCCCGAAGTAATATATGCTAAATAGTTCAATTCCAGGCTAGTGCCCTCAGTGATGAGTGGGTAGTTAATCGGTAGGGCCTGGTCCTTGGGAGTTTGAGCGCGCAGGAGCCCAGCTCTCCTGAGAGGAAGATGAGCCCCTCAGCGTGCGTAAATAGAAATACATTGGGTGTCTTTCATTTTCATTTTTTTCATTTTCATTTTATTCATTTCAACGGCAAAGCCACTTTACATAATGTAATAATCATAAATTTTTACAAAAATACACAAGGAATGAATCAGTAAGTACATGATAATAAATATAACTAAATTAGTTGCTGTGTGAAGTTACTAAGACTGAAGAGAATACATGTGATGGGAAACTATTTTCATGAATACAAGTAGTGTCAAATTGTTGGTGCTGGCCCAGTTCAAGGTCACCTGAGGGATGACGTCATCGAGGTCAATGACCTCACCGATGACGTCATCGATGACGTCATCGATTGCGTCATCGATGACGTCATCACTAATGACGTCATTTCTATGACGTCACACCCATGACGTCACAGAAATGACGTGCTGATGACGTCATCACCCCTTACGTCATCAAAATGACGTCACCGACGCCACTGAGGTCAAGGTCACGCCGAAACTTAAAATTTTTTGGCACTTTTGCCGTTTCTCGCACTACGCTCCGAGTTTCAGTCAGAGTCCCCGTGACCTTGACCACTTGGAGCGAATTTTCGACGAGAAACGGCAAAAGTGCCAAGTTAAACTCGAGTTTCTGACATGACCCTGCCTAAATGGGCAATCGGTTATCCCTCAGGTGACCTTGAACCAGCACAACACCAACAATTTGATATTACTGTGACCTTGAAAAACCTAACAACGGAGCGCCGACACCGATGCGCACCCCACGACAGCCACCGAGTGACTGACTATCAGGCTCTGTGTACTCTAGGTATATGGGGAAGTGGAGGGGGAAATCTCAAGGTCATCCAAATGGAGTTTTAAAAAAGTTGAAGAGTAGAAAGACTACTCTTGTGCTTCCTGGGCGACCTCATCAATTTCCAACGGATCTGTAAACCAATCCGATCTGTAGCGGCAGGAGTCCAGAAAACAGGTGCACCACCCATCAGGTTGTCCGTAGCACTTCCGACAATTGGTAAGATTGGAGAAATGAAATTTAATACACCGCTGCGGACAACAAGTGTAAAAGTAGTTGGATTTGTAGATTTTGAAAGTTTGTAGTACCGGTGGTGGCAGCTGTTGGTTCTTGCATCTACACCTGCAACATCCGAAGCATTCACATTGCCGGCAGGCCAGCCCGTCCACTTGCCATCTTGGTAGTAGGAAACACTTGCCCTCGCAGCAATAGGTTGTCCCTGTCTCTTCCTCCCAAAGCTTCTTTGCACAATGGACGACGCCTTGTATCTCTAAACACTTATGCTCGCAACATGAGACACGCTTAGTTTCCATACTTGATGTTGCTTTGGCGAGGGAGCAAGATGAAGTGATGCCGTGGCCAGCAGGAATGGAGCTTATATAAACTAAGGTGAGTGGAGGGGGAAAGGTCAAGGTCATCCAAATGGAGTTTTAAAAAAAGAAAAGAGTAGAAAGACTACTCTTGTGTATCTATAGCGATTTCATTGATAGTGAGTGCTTCTGTATGCCAAGTTGATCTGTACTGACAGGCTCCTAAATAATGTTTGCAAAAACCTGCAAAATGATTGTTGCACAATTTGCAGCCAGTTAGCTGTTTTAATGTGAATTCAATGCAACGTTCAGGGCAACAAGTGTACTTATGCCCTCTCATCTGGTACACATGGAATGTCTTCAACTCCGGTTTCGGCTTCTTCCAAGACTTGCACTTACACATGCATTGACCAAAAGCTTCACATTTTCTACACGCCAGGCCATCCGCAACATCAATGTCATTCGGCCATGAAAAACATTTCCGTTCGCAACAGTAGTTGAGTTGACTCTCCATGTTGCTGTGGTGAAGGTGCGCGATGAAATGATGTTGCAGTCATTGAGAGTGCACGTTAAATAAACTCAGTGGAGGGGGAAAGGTCAAGGCCATCCAAACGGAGTTTTAAAAAAGATAACTAGTCGTCCTCCTCCTCCTCCTCATCCGTTGTACTTAGAGAGCTGTCAGACGAAGAGCCCCGTGCAGGTGCTCCCCAGATGAAAAACAAATCAATTTTAAAACGAAGACCAGGATCTTGCATCATCAATTCCTTTAATTTGTCACATACTAAGTCGACCTTGTGTAAGGTGTCAACAACAAGCTTCCAATTCGTTGGTTCAATATAACTTGTAGTAGAGTCTGCCTCGCTGATAACCACATCCTCCGGCCGTATTGGAGTGTAAAGATGTGTAAAGTTCTTCGGCTGTAGCTGAGGTTCAGGCTGGCTGGAAGTAGAAGGTTGAGTGTGGACCCCTGTCGCATCGAAATCCATAGTCATTCTACATTCAATGTTGGGGTTTTCGTTTAATACATACACCAATTTCTCATGCAACATATCCACTTCTGCCGAGTCTTGCAGATGAACATTCCAGGAAAATGGCCATTCTTCATCCGTAGTGGAGTCAACTCGAGAAAGAGTGCTGTCCGCCATGATAGCTAAGCAAGGAATGATGTGAGCTACAGACTGTGGTAACAGTATTGAAAAGTAGAGGGGGTAAACCAAAAGTATGTGGAGGGGGTATTTTCAAGGTCATTTAATTTGGGTTTTAAAAAAGGAAATAGTGGAGGGGGAATTCTCAAGGTCATCCAATTTGGGTTTTAAAAAAAAGGAATGAAGGTTACTCCTCTTCAGCCTCGTTGTCCCCCACATCCTCATTAGCCTCATCTTCATCGACGTCAGACTCGCCGTAAGGGTAGATCGGGGACATGGGCGAATATTGTGGTGATTGTTGACCGTTGTTATCGTCCCCTTGCATTCTGACTTGGGACCAATCATAATTTAAATTCATTTGTATTATGATTCCAGGGTTGTCCCGCAGTATTTCCTTCATCCGTTCGCAAATTGTTTCCAAATAGTGTACACTATCGATCGACAGTGTCCAACCCGTACTTGTACCGACATCAGTAGTGGAGTCAGCTTGGCTGATGGTGTTGTTGTCTGCCATGGTTGCTTGTCGGACAAGGAATGACGGTTGATGTGATGCTCATGCAGGAACATGGTGAAGTGGTGGGGGGTGTGGTGGAGTAGTGGGGGAATTTTCAAGGTCATCCAAACGGAGTTTTAAAAAAAAGGAAAACTTACAAAGTAACATTGAAACTTTCCAATTGATGGTGGCGAGCGTTTTCTTCTGCAACCTTGCCGACACATGTGACTATGCCGTACAGTATGAAAAGTACAACCATAATAAGGCCGAACAATAAAAGATAGCCGTTGACTATCATGATATTTTCTGAGTGGATCTGTTTTCTTCTTATCGCCCTCTCCTGCATCCTCTTCTCCAACTCGTGGACGAAGTCACAACATGCGTGAGGACACCTTTCATCTGTTGGTAGGTTTGCCATTGTTGATGTTGTCGGTGTGGCTGTTGAAGATGGAATGAGGTTTCCAATTGCGATGTGCCATGTACACCAATAGTCAAGTGGTGGGGGTAACAAAGCAGTGGAGGGGGAAGTTTCAAGGTCATCCAAATTGTGTTTTAAAAAAACCTATCTTGTTACTGAGCTTATATGTCAGTAACAAGATAGGTGTTTTTGCTCTTTTACTTCTTTAATATAATGAAAAAATATACATATTCTACAATGGTTAGGATAAGAAATACAACTGCTAGTCAGCTGAAGTAGTCCAAGTTGTCTGGCTCGGTCTTCATGGACGCTGGTGAGGAAGCCGTCGAGGAGTGTCCAGGCTCTTCCTTTGACTGCCGGGTGTTCCGTATATTGCAAGCGTAAACTTGCACATTTATACGGTAGCCTCGTGCCACCATCAGCTGCAACTCCTTGTATAAGTCGTTTAGCTCCTGCTGAGTCTTGATGCTCACCTCCTCGTAACTTGCGCAACTAACGTTGAGGGACATCCTGATGTTGCTAGGTTGGCTGCTGGAGTAGAAATGAAGCCGAGGCACAGCGTTTGGAGGTACATGGAAAAGTGGTGGGGGTGATGGTGGTGGGGGTATGGAAGATGCAATTAAACACTTCTAAACTTTTTCCATTGATACAAAGGGATGGAACAAATAGCACAGGTGTCCTTGTAGTTTTCAAATCTAAACATTGGTGCTAGAAATCCAAACTGTTTTCTACCACCTTCCTGTACGAACCGTCGAAGGTCTCTGACGGCAGCATTGCCACAAGGCCTACAAAACTTTTCCCCGTCTTGGAACCTATACCAGGAGTATCCCGAATACCCTCTATTATCTTTCTTGTACTCCTCGATATCCTGCTTTACTGTTATAGGGATATTATCTCGTAAAGCCGTCTGGAATAAAGATGCGTCAGTTATAACTCGTTGTAAGCAAAGCTCGTACAAGGTGCTCATCGTTTGCTAGTTGGCAACAGACTGACCGTTCTTTGCATCCAAGCAGGTTTGAATCCTAGTGCGGTAGTGGGGGTAATTACGGTAGTGGGGGTAGTTGTGAAATGCAAAGGTCAAAGGTCAAGGTCACCCGCGAAGTTTAAAAAAAAATGCAACATATCAATACGTGAAGTCTGTCACATATTGATATGTTGCATTTTTTGTTTTTTTTTATTTTTTTGTCTTTTATGATTCGTTTATTTATAAAACATTACAACAACAACATATGTACAACATTAAAACTTAAATCTAACACTGCTGCTTGTCAGCGATGTGGATGGTCAACTCTGTAGAATTGCTACCCGTGCAGCCGTGGGACACCAGGTATAGACACCCGGGTTGAATAGAGCGAAGATCCTCGTTTTGTAGAAGATGGACGAATCTCTTGGGCAGGTACACCTGGAACTTTGGTTCATCCCCCGGAGTAAACGGTGCCTCGCTGAGACTGCAGCAGATGGCCTCCCCAACTGTAGTCTCCATCTTCTTCATAGCATGGATTATGTAGTGCTTCTCGTCTTTTAGTTCCGAGCACTTCTTTACAGGTAATATTGTTGACTTGGAGTGAGCATTGAACTGCTCGACCAAAGTCTGAAGGAACTGGTGAGATGCCATGGTCAGGTTACAGATCGTCTTCTTGCTCGGAGATGTTGTCGTCTCGGAATCTCGAGTAATACTCATGCCAGGTCCCTGTCTGCTCCCCACTTATATACTCTCCGTTACCCCCACCACTCCCCAATTCCCCACTTTGAAGGTAAGAGGCGAGTTTATAGGCATTTTTTAAAGCGCAATGTCTATCTTTATCATGTTCTGGGCTTTTTGTACAAATACATATGGTTTCCAGCATGTATTGATAATTCTTATCCAATTCCACATCATTAACCGGAACATGAGTAAATCCTTCGATCCATCTTTTCTTTTCCAGCCCCTTTGTGTAAATATTGGTAAACTTGTCTGAAAAGTGATGCATAATGTGATACAAGTCCGTGTAACTTGTAAAACCATCATACCAATCGATATGATGGAAGTGTTTTGAAATCCATCTGTTGGTAGTAGCGGCTTTACTAGTTAAAGACGAATAAGAACATGGTGGTTTAAATAAAAACGAATAAGGAACACTTGTATTCATGTCCAAAAACACAAGTTCTTTTATAATGAATCTATCATCATTACCACGAAACGCTTGAAACTCAATAATACCAGGCTTGGACTTTACTTGTTGTTCTTCTCCCTTGTCCATTTTGAAGGTCACACGTCTGCTCATTACGAAGTCAGGAGGTCAACTGATTTCCACACCACGGTAGGTACTACTTTTATACCAGGCCGTACAGTTGTTGGCGCGTTGGTGTATATTTAACGTGGGCACCGTCCCCAATAGGCCTAACCCCACAAAATGTTGGTTATTGTTTTAAAAACTAACCATTGTCATTTAAGTTTCCATCTTTATATTTTCCTTATTTTCATTTTCATCACTAACACTTGATTCTTCTCCTCCATCTTCCTCTTCTTCCTGTTTTACTGATTTCTTATGTAGTTGAGCGTACTTTTCCAATTGTCTCCACATTTGTACTTCATGAGGAACTCTATTAAATATAGAAGTATCCACAGGTCCGTATAATATAGGTGCGTCCGGTTGTTTGTCCAAAGTGTCTTCCAGATAATCTTTAATAATCGAACTTGAAAACACCAGTTGTCTCAAGTATCTTGTTATAGGTTCAGTAGCACAAGTTAAAATGAAAAACTCCTCTCGATTAAGTTGAATTTTGTTATCATGTCTTGTTGTGTCTCTAAACCGTAGCTGATGATCACCACGTTGTTTAATGATATCAATTTCCACATTTGAATCCAAAAGTCCTACTCTTGTCTTTCTTCCAAACATGTTACTACTTAAATAGCATTCTAGTAGATGCAAATGTTTCATAAACGATTCCCAAGCACTGTCCGTAAACAAAATCATTTTGGCTCCATGAGTTAAAATTACAGTAGGGGAATAATCTGTAGATTTCATAACACCGATTAAAACACTTTTATCCAAACTGGAAGAGATTGGGTAAAATATTCGCAAAAATACCTCACTCAATATGTTTGGAGAAATATTATCTTCAATATCCCTTTTTCTCTTTTGTATAGTCTTTCTTCTTTTACCTTTTTCTTCAACATTATTACTGGCGTGAAGTTGTCCGCAAACGTTTTGTTCACCTCCTTCCTGGTGACCTTGAGGATCTAAAAACTCAGATATCTCCTTCTCAATATCTACCACATTTTCAGGTGTACCACTAGGAGAAGCCATATTGAATACGATGCTACCCATACAACAGTAGGCAACAAACTGATGAGGAGCGGTCTGTACGCTCTGCTTTTATACTCGCGGAATGAAACAAAACCGGTTCTTACAATACATTTTTAACAATTCCAGTTAAAGGTGTGTATGTTACGATTTTATCATGTAGAATTAAACAGTATGCAGTTGTATTAGCCGGTATAGCATCGTTGAATTCCATTTCTATTTTTATATCCACACTTGAAGACTTTACTGATTCATTTTGTTTAGAACAATCGATTACAACTATTGGGTAGGCATCGAAATATTTGTCAGGTGGTAATAAAGGTGTATTTGTTTTACCGTAATATGAACTTTGGAATCTCGCGTACATATCGTACAATATACTGTATTTCTTCTTAGTGAATGACACATTTAAATTGTCGTATGGAAAGAATTGTGAATTTAAATAAACTTTAATATTTTTCAAGTCACAATGATCAAATTGTCCTGCATGTTTAGTAATGGAGTCTCTTCTACCTGTTTGTAAACCAAATATAATATACCTGGCTCGTTCTACATAATTCGATGTTTTAACAGTCCAAGTGTGTCGATCCGTAGTAGGTAAACTGGGATGCTCATGAAATTCCCAACTTCTAAATGGAATAACAATATCACGATCGGCTTTTAATTTTCTTAAAAGTAGCATTCTATGCTCGTCAGCCAATTTAACATGTGGAACTCTCCATACAATTTTGTCTAATTTTAATTTCCATTCTAAAGTCGCATCTGTAGTAGCATCTGCAGCTTTAATAATGTCTTTATCGTTAGAAGATCTCAACAAAACTAATTCTTGTTTAACGTTTAATATTATTTTCCTATAATCTTCAGCAAAACCAAGCAGCAAACGTAATGGAATATGAAAATCAAAATATCCATTTGGATTTGGAGTGATTGTGTCAATCGTAGGTAATACCCATCCGGCAGGTTTAAGTAAATTGGTTTCATTGGGTGTTATAGATGTTAATCCTTTTAAGTTGTCGTAATACCTACTTTTTTAGTGGAATCAACTGTTACACCTGATATTTCATATCTAATTTCATCAAATAGGAAAGCCATAGGATTATTTATAAATGGAACTGTTGTACCAACAGTAGTACCGTCCTTTTTAGTAACTTGTCCTTCAATATACAAGTAACTTTCACATGGTAGTGTGTAAATGTCTTGATTTTGTATGGGAATACGAATTTCATCGTTATTGTTTAATTTCGATGAAGTGTAAGGGTTGTGGGTGTGATATTCTTTTTCCCATAGGGTTTCGTCGAATGTTGGACCCTGCGCTATATCCAGTATATCCATACTCGGTTAATTTTAATCCAATTCTCTCTAAGAAACGAATGTTCTCGCGTGTTAACTCCTCCACAGCTGAAGAGCTACTAATGCGGTTTCCCGTAGGTTGTTCGCTTTTAAATGTTAAACCCATGGTTTTGTATTAAAGTGTCGATTTTAAATGTAATCTAATCGTAATAGGC